>JAOPGA020000764.1:0-16219 GCA_026419775.2 Acrasis kona
TTAGTTGCGATTCACTAGTTTACGTTCGTCCTTTCGCTGTCGTTCTTCATCGATAACAAGACGCCGAGTCACTCCTATTAGTAGGAAGGAGTCTTTCGTCTTTTTTTGCAGGTGCCAATGTGTTCGTATTAGATGATGATGTTGAAGGTGTTTTACGTTTGGCCATTGTTTTTGTTTGATAATAAAAACTACAATAAAATAGTTGACCATTTATTATTGGATATGTTTGTTACAATAACATAACGGAAATACTTATAAATGTTAGTAACACCAATTCTTGCCAATCGAATGGTGGTAATAACTAGGGTATTTGTCCATTTTAACTGTGATTAAATTGTAATTGTAAAATATAATACAGTAGATCAACAGGAGCAGAAAAACATTCCTTAGGGCGATTCGATGGCTAAAATAAAATATGGAGTGTGACAATTATATAGTGTTTTATCATTGTGACTAAAAACATTGGGCAAAGAAACACCCTAAATATGTTTGAATAAAACGTTTGAATTTTATTTGTGATTAAAATTTGAATAATGTATATTGTTGAATTGCCCAACATAAAATATAGCATCTGCCTTGAGCAAGAAGAGCGCGCAGTTGCTGTTGATATAGAAGGATGTAATTTCTTCGTTACCATCTTCATTGGATTCGAAGCAGTCCAATCATCGTTTGTAGTGGACAAACAATTATAAAAATGTTTGTCAAATGAGATATAGTGACTGTAAGGTTGTTTTGGTGTGAATTAGGATCGGGCTCCAAGGATCGGATAATCTTAGACGGATTGAAATGAGCACTGTTTGCGTGAAGCGTTGAAGTGTTGTATTCTCCTTGTCTTTTAAAAACTGCCTCAAAGATTTGAATTTGCAATTATAAAGTGTTGTTCCTGTTCTGTTATTCTACGCTTGTCCGTATCACTTCCTTTGCTGTGTTGGTCTGGAGAGGGTTTTGAGGAGCCAGAGGTGATTTCCGTTTAATATAGCACCAACGACACTGACCTGTAACAATTTCAAAGCGATGAAATCATTAAACACCTCCACAAAAATCTGTCAAAGATGCGATGCTGTGGTACCCTATATGTAGAAGGCAAACAGGGGAATGATGCACTTGAAATTTTGGCAGCGGTTTTTTGAGGTTAATTAGACTGGTTTATTACTCTGATTTTTCAATTTGGTTATTTTAGTCCATTTTGTTTTGGTTTACTAGATAGATTCTAAATAAACCGATTTTCTCGCCGATTAGAACAGTGGTAGTTGACCACACAACACACATGATAATCATAGTGCACGTGTTAAAAGATGTCTTGTTGAAGATAGACTATATCAACAGAACAGTTTCTAACCGTAAATCACATGCCATGCCATCATTGGATACACAAAGTAACATACCCCAAGGTAAATGACATCTAAAGGTAAATCACAAACATTAAACGCTTTTTGGGATCAGAACCAACTAGCGTAGCGCTACTGTGATCAGAACCAGTAGGGCTCCTCATGGGATCAGAACCATTCCTTTCATTAAAGATTGTAAAAGGGGATCAAGTTGACCTCATGGTGGGTGATGTGTACACGTGTACAGTTTGCAGT
This sequence comes from Acrasis kona, assembly GCA_026419775.2. Taxonomy (NCBI): domain Eukaryota; phylum Heterolobosea; class Eutetramitea; order Acrasida; family Acrasidae; genus Acrasis; species Acrasis kona. The sequence continues at coordinate 1,584 of JAOPGA020000764.1, forward strand.
TAGTGTTCACTGGAAGTCCATACCAAGACAACCTCCATTAAAATATAATCATGGGTGACACAACAATCACTGGAAGACATTAATAAATAGTCTACCTCCACAAACAACGATTACTTTCTTTTCAATAATGGGTGATTCAATCACTGAAAGTCCATACCACGACTATCTCCATTAATAATTATTAGATTCATACAATAATAAACATAGGTACTGACATTAAATGGATAGCCGAACCAAATTTAATAGCAGGGACAGGCCCTGCACTCAGGTAGCTGTCCGCTACGCCGACATCGACCATCGAGTAGTTCTTAAGATACATTTAGTAACATTACACATCAAGACAGGATAGATTTGGAAGTAGGGCATCATTTACCTTTATCAACGTGCTTTAAACACAAATGGGCTATTAATAATCAATCATTCACTTCTCAGATGTAATCTTGTAACAGAGACTATATAACACATTACATTAATGATAATTAATAACATGTTAATAACCGAAACTGGCACGACGCGACGCCAACGCCTCACTCCTTTTAAAACTAAATTGATGTCAATTCAAGGGAAAACACTCGTTAGAAAAAATAGGATATGAAAGATAATCATTTTAACATTTATTTATGTGCCGCTACAAAAGAACACAAGTAATATAAATGTTTCTTTATCATAATCACAACAATTTAATTATACAACCCAAGAGGACATTCATACAAAATCTTGGGTAAACAAAGATTATGACGATTTTTTGATAGTAGGAGAGACACCTGATGAAGTGACTGCGCTTGTGAAGGCGTTGATTACCGAAATTGAAGTGTGGAAATTTTGAGTTAATTATAGTAAGTCCACTTTGGAGCCTACTCAAGAACCTTTTGACTACTTGCATTTTATGATTGATATGAAAGGTCAGCAAGTTTTCATCAAGTCAAGTTTGATTAACAAAATGCGTGCCAGCATTAGTCGTTTGTCCGTAGAGTTTAATTTAACCGTGTCCGATGTGGATGAATTGGGTGGGTTGTTAAATGCTGGTTCTCCAACAAAGGAGTTAGGTTGTGCGATGCAGCTTGTCATGAGTGAGGTTCGCAAGGCTTTAAAGTTGCCTCGGGAGTATGCCGACCAGTTATTGTGGTTGGTAGATTGTTGTGAACAGACCGTGTGTTCTCTTGATTAAGAAACAATAAAAATGTTTTTACTAAATAACACTTTTGAATGACTTGTGCCCTCCTAAACCATTACAGGTATAAGAGTAAAGCGTTTGTTTATTAAAATACAGTTTGTGCATGACGTGGTCAATGCATTGTTAAGTCAATRAGTTAATGTTTTTAGTTTTCAGATATATGTTCCAATGACTATGTTAATAGGTTTGTAAGGAGTGAGGCTTTAGCGTCACGACGTGGTCACTTTAGTGTAATTAATTAAAAGTTATGTAACATAAATTGGTTTATCATTAATATATATGAAAGGAATGGTTCTGATCCCATACCTCATATAGAGGTGAAGTATAATTTTCATAATTACAAGATAATAAGAATAAGACGGAGAGAACAAAATAAAAACAGATTAAACCAATCATACTTTTATCCTTCAACTAGTTTCGTTTGTTTCTCTCAATTATTGTCATCATACATACACGCATGCTTGTTTGGGTAAAAATCAAGCACAGGATAAATAAAATTGTGTTTATTGCCACTTGAATTACTTGTTAAATTACTCCCTTGGATATATCTTGCCATTTTTAAGGTAACAGTTTGATCTAGATCGGAATTGGGATTGATTGACATTCAGGATCTATTTTCTGTAGGTTTATACTTTCAGCATGCTGATTGACTACTTAGAAAATTGTTACATCATTTGACTTGAAACGCTTAATGTTGATTCTTTTCTAATCGAACATGATAATGTTTGTTGTTGAAATGTGATGTGCTGTTGTTTTATAATTTCATATTAATCTTGTAACATTGATTGTGATGCAATGTTGTGATCAATCATCTCGTGTGAGACTTCTCGTTCAAGAGTTATTTGGCGCTCCTTTGGACTAGTTCGGATTTCTGCGAGCGAACTTTTCGATTCTATGGCGGATTTGTTGCGTGTGCAATTATTAATTTCGATTTGGACCAGTCACTCTGTTCGGATGTTGATTACATTTCCACCAAGAAGGTACATGATAACATCAGGCGACATTATGTGCCATTGAGTAGGGTTTAGGACAGAGTATTTTTGAAAGATCCAATCTGCATTAAATTTCCATCCGTAAAGATTAAAGTCCGTCCAAATGTATTTGAGCCGTACGTCAATATAATTTAATGATCCTGGTCAAGGATCTCGATTACGTCATATTAGATTGCATGTATTGGTGTCACAAGCAAGTCTTTGTTCATGTCAGAAATTAATTAATGTATTTTGTCTGATCCTAATTCTGTTACTATCTTGAAAATTGCTCCAATCTTGCTTGTATTGTGTTTTGGTTGAATTGGTCTTGATATGTTCATTCTCGAAGGTTGATTGTATTAAATTTTTCTAGCGTAATCATCACGCCACTACTTTTATAAGTTCGCACCACCACAGGACTAACAAACACTCAAAGCAATGCTAAAACAAACTCATTTATTATAAAGCAATACCAAACACTCTTTAACTTTGTTGATTCAAACACATTACCATAATGAAGTTTATGCACACTCGTGAACCTTCAAAAAAACAAGGCATCAATACACTTTTCATCATAACAAATTATGACCAAAAAAATTACACCTGTGATCACTATACCCTATTCGACATGACTGTAATACTGTGGGAGGTTCATCTTGCCCTGGAAGGGGTGAAAGTCGCAACCATTTCGAACATACTTTCAGAATGTGTAACTACAAATTGACCTACCCAACTTACTTTTATATTCTGATGTCGAATCTGTGTAGTATAACGAGGATAAAACAATAAATGGATCTATGGGACATCACAAATCAATAAAAAAGTTTATTTCTGAAAGAATGTCATAATGTTGAAAACATTGAGAGTTTTATTCAATCAAATACACTACATGACTGCTTGCTGCGAGAATGTTAAATGTGACATGATGTACTAACTATCAAGAAGCTGCTCTGTTTTCTTTTGTATTCTTAATAAATAAAAGGATAACTTATTAGGTACACACATTCAAAAATGATTTGATTCATGACCGACAGCCTGAAGATTTTCACAGGAAAGTAGGCTCCATACAATTAACAGCGAGATACAATCAACAGGAAATAAGCTCCGACCAGATAAAGGTTGAACCGCCGAGATACAATGAAGAGGAATTACGAATTTTTATTATTTACATATTTACAATACGACGACGACGACCGTTAATAGGGATTCCAAGAGAGGACCGCGAAATGGCAGGTCGTTAGTGCGGTCACGGTTGACACTAACGACAAGGTGAGTGTTTTGTGAGAGTTGAGACACTCTCGAATAGATTGAGGCGAGGAATGTGGTGTAAGTCTTAAATGTCTATTTCCCATCAAACGTCAATACTGTTACACATTGGGTACAATTAACACCATGCAGTAAAATTAAATACATTTATATTTCACTGATAGTGAGTTCTGTGAATACATTCCTGAAAATTTAGGTTCATACATTACAATCACCTTACATTCGTTTGGTAGAGCAAAGTCCGCCAACATGTCATCCTTGCTCCGTGAATTCAAATACAAACACATTCCCTCTTCATGGACGCGTCACGAATGTTTTAAAATTGATGATTGATTCTGGCATTGGAGCAGTGGATTATTCCAAGGCGATTTGATTGGTTTGTAGAGTTGCAGTTTCAAGTTCAATGTGGGATAGGTTGAGCATCAACATGCCCAAAATGTTTTTGATGTGAATAAAAAAATGTATTTAAGTAGATGAACGTCTTGTTTGATTTTAAGAATGTGGGTGGATTTTAATAATGCTAAGACCGTTTCGCTTCAAAATTGTATAGGCTTCGCTTCGTACAAATTTCACCATCTTGGTCATCCTCTCGATCAGTTCATACAAGTGACGAACTACATTTTAATCCAAACTCTACTCTGTTCTCCTGAATATTTTGGCTTATCAGAATCATTACTTCAATGTTCTTTTTTGACTACTAACTGCGAGATAATTGAACGTAAAGTTGTGAGCGACATGATGAATTGATTGTTTGACAAGAACTTGCTCTGCTTCCTATTGTATTCATTTTTATAGTATAATTTGATTCTTTCGTGGCCATGTGAGTGTGCGAAAATTAAACTCAAGTTTAAAGTACTTCGATAAATGCAAAAGACAAGATTTTTCTTGGACATGTTGTCTTTCGTTTTGTTTGGAATGTGTGAATTGTAAAAAAAAAGATGATTGTCAACTTTCAAAAACAAAATTTCATGCAAGGTCCCTACTTTTATTGCTGCAGCCGAAGATCAATGATGGGCTGGAAGTCCTTTAATATGACCAGTTGGTGCTGATTGACGATATCGCTCAACTTGTTTTTGTCGCCTATCAGGGTGATAGTTTTATCATCAAACGAGCAGGTGGTGAAACAGGTATAAGGGTAGTATGTGTTTTTAAAAAATACACCCATTAATCCAAAGTAGATTTTCCTGAAAAATAATACGTTAGATCCGGAATGTAACTGGATAATTCGAAAAACATTTCGTGTTTCACACCAACTCCTCGTATCGATGAATCAGGTCGTATGATTTTCAAGATTTCAAGTATGAAATATTGGACCTTGTAATCACCAATAGCAACGAATCCATTCGACATGATGTCTCTAACCAAGCGTTATGACATTGAATCAAATAAAACTTACGCTTGTCGGCCATCGATCTCTATGCACTTGTTTGTTAGCAACTTAAGCAGGGACTTTGCACACTTGCGGACGCTCTTGATTGATTTTTTAGAAAATGTAGCGTCGAAAATCAAATCAACAAGATTGTCGACTTTTCCAATATTTGAGCCTTAAAGTGATGAGAAGAAATACAAACATGATCGCTTACGTTCGTTCGTCGCTCGACTTAATATATTTCTGGACAAGACAGCAAGCGAATTGGCATCTCCTTCCCCTAGTAAATTGTACAATTTGGAGATTACCGATTTGATGCTGTTGTTGTCCTCATCTTGACCGTCATCATCTAGTTGGTCATTAGCAGCGTCGTCCCCGCCGAAATCAGCATCGTCCCAACCAAAATCAGCAGCATCGTCCCTACCGTCAGCATCGTCTCCACCATGATCAGCAGCATCGGCCATCATATCAGGACGAGGGTAAACACCTTGTGTATTCTGGTATTCTGGCACCGGCTCGGGAATACTTTGCATTGTTGTGTTTTTTAATTTTTGAAAACCCGTCTTCCTCTAATGTACTTTTATAGTCTACTCTTTGGTCCCAGTTTTAGGAACCTATTTTTGATCCATCCACAATTGGTGGACATGACGTCAAACTAACATAAATTGTCTCACTATAGTGAAATATGGCACACATGTCATGTCTTAATTTATTACAATAATGCTGATCATTGTAAAGATAGTCAAAATAGACTGCTTCGAGTCCAATTTCTCAATTAGACCAACGTACGGAGTTTATTGTTGAATTTCGCCAATACAATGCATGTTAACAATGCTTTTCAGAGTCTCGCAGAAACTTTGAATAACAAATTCAAACTGTCAGATCATGAGGACCTTATGAGCAAAAAAGAGAGAGAAGGGATTACCGACCTTATCAAAGATAGAAAATCAAGATGATGAGTTCGCAATTATGATACAATTGTTGAAAGAGACAATCCACACGGACTTTATGATCGATTGAAATCAAATCCCTGCCAACTTGTTGAAGAAGCATGAGGTTACTAATCAACAAATTTTGATCGTTAATAAACAAATTACATTCACACGCACTTATTACTTGTCTCTAAATCATCAGAGCGAGGTTCAATTGTTCGATCAAATTTTAATTCAATGATTGGTTAAGTGAAATATTTAATAGTTGGAATGTGCAAGATAATAAGAGAGTCAAAAGATTGGAAAGTAGTGGCGAAGAAGAAATAAAAGCAATGCTCCTAAAATGTAACTACATAAATGATTCCTCTTCTACGTTCTTTGTAATGTGAGACGTCTCGTCAATGTCTTGTATTTTATTTGTTGATCGACCAACAAAAAACGAACGCTGCAACACAGAATAATGATTGCCTGACAGTCTGCTACTTTCCAGTTCATGAGCGAAGAACAGCGGTCAAATAAGTAATGATATGTTGGATTAAGATGGACTTCACCAACGAGTAAGCAACATCCAATTGTAATGATAACATTACATTATTAGGTGAAGTATAATTTTCATAATTACAAGATAATAAGAATAAGACGGAGAGAACAAAATAAAAACAGATTAAACCAATCATACTTTTATCCTTCAACTAGTTTCGTTTGTTTCTACATCAACTTTATATATTTAGTCACGATCAACCATAGTATACGTTGCAAAAGAAAAGAGAAAAGAAGAAAGCGCCAGTTCAGGTTACCAGCAGAGCAAGAGCCAAGGGACGGAAGTAAGAACAAGAGCAAGAGAGGGGAAAGATAAGGACCACAACAGCACATCCAGCAAGAGAAAGCAACACTTTTAGTCTTCCTTGCCTCTTACGATCTGTTACCCTATAGTCCAGAGTACATTTGTTTCCAAAGACACAGGTGGTGGGGGTGTTGGCCTGGGAACCGACATGGGGACATTTGTGGGATAAGTGCAACTGTATGAAGGTTAGAAGGTGCAGTCGTAGGTAGATGGGAGTACGGTGAGGTGTTAATGTGACATGTTGTGATGGCCCAAGAGCAAGAGAGGAGAGAGATGAGAAAGTATAAGGAGAGGCAGGAGTGTGAAGAAGGAGAGAGGAGTAGAGTAGAGCGACAGTAAGCTTATTTCTTTTTACTAACACCTAATTACATTGTCCTTGGGTTCTTAATTGAATCCTTGGACTGTCCTTGGACCCTTCAACAGGTCCTTGGACAAGGTGCGTTGGCAAGGTGTGTTGACCCAACATCCTAGTCATTGTTAAGGAGTAGATCTCGGAACATTCATAGAGTCGCTCAACTTCAGGATTTGTTGTTGAACTCCACCAGTAACACTGACGTTATAGAGCCTGATCAACTCTAGAGACTCCAGTAGTTTCTCCCAAAGGTCTCACGACACAAGGGTCGATCCTGTACTTGGTTGCATTTGTTGTGTTTGTCTCTGGTAGTGTTTGGCTCTGGTTGTGTTTGGCTGTGCTCGCACCATTGCAGACTTGCAAAAGGTAGTGGTGTAGAATGCAGATTACCCTTACATTGTCAGACGTCAAATGTATAATTGATGGCAATTTGTGTTGATGGTTTGATTGTCCCTGGTTCCTTCGAAGATTTCACGAATGTAAGTATCCTTCATGACGGTAAAATGATTGAATGAATCATATTAAATTAACGAGTGTTTCGAGTGTTTGTTAGTCCTGTGGTTAATTGGACTATGAGGATGAATATTAGGTCATTATAATGTGTTCGTTTTGGCATTGCTTCGTGTGCCGGTAGCACTTAATCAATCTTCGTGCTGCAAGTAATAAATGTGTTTTTGACATATATGAGAGCTTGCTTGAATTCTAAGCTTGAAATATGTAATGATATGGAGGGAAATATAATCAACTTGGTTACTAATGGAAGGAGTTGAAGTAGAACAGGAAAATACCACAAAGATAATAACGCTGGAGCAAGATGTATGAAAGAATAGAAGACTACGTTAATGTTGATTTTGAAATTAATTAACAAAAAATAAAAGTACACTTTGAAGCCCAATAAGGCCCTTTCCTAATTATTATTTTTTAGGTCAGGATTTATTAAATATTCTTAGCTTGGGGGATTTCTGTCCATTATTGTTAAAGTTGATGCATCGGTACTTCTTGTCTAATTGATTTTCTTGCTTGTATCTGAGCAAAAGAGTTGATCTACCCAAATACACGTGTTAGCCCTCTTTATACACGATGAAAAATGAACAGCAAGGGGAGTAGATACGTGGCGATGTGGGGTGTGGGTGATCAGATGAATGTGATGGCGTAATAGTCATCCATGTAGTAGTGCTCATGTGTTGAGGTGTGTGTGATGTATCGACCAGGTAGGGCAGCAGTGACGGTGGGAGGAGTAGTGACTGCATAATGATCATACACGTGATCGTGGGACATTGTATCAAACGCGCATGTAGGTCTATGATGACCAGGTGGTATGGGTAGTGATCATGAAGTGATAGGGTATACCACGTGAAGGTGCGTTGGTTGTGGTGAGAATTTCTTGGGGTAGGTACAGTAGTGGGCGAGCATGCAACGTGAGTGGGTCATGCATGTGGTGGGATGGGGTGGGGGATTTATTGATTGTGCCAACTCCGTAGTGTGTAGAGATTGACAGTGTTGTAGTTTGATGCAAGTAATTCTGTTGACGGCATCATGTTACAGCACATTGATATGGAAGATTTTAATGGGTATTTGTTCTTTCAACGATCAAAGCCTTTGATTCATGTTGCGGTGATATGCATCAATAACGAGTAACACATGTATCAAGTGTGGGTATATAGTGATCCATCGATGATGTGTGATGACCAGGTGGTGTGTATGTAGTAGTTGGAGGGTTCATCATGGGGTGACGTCATACCAAGGTGTGGTGGTGGGGATTTCTTGGTGAGTGCGCTGAATGACAACTCCGGATCAATTCTAAAATGCGTAGATTTACAGTGTTGTGGGAATTGTGGTTTGGTATAATCGATTGTGCCGTCGACATTACAGGGTAATTCTATGGTGTCGTTTGATTGCGTATGGTGTCGTTTGATTGCGTCGATACAAGAGTACATATTCTTGACGTTATGCTGATGAATGGCTACATGTGTGGGCGTGATGTAACGAACAGGTAGTGCTGCAGACTTTTTGTAGTGACTGCGTAATAATGGGTATGTGGTGGTACATCGATTATGGAATGATGTGACAACCACGTGAAGTGTGGTGGTTGTGTGGGTGGGGTGGTGGGGATTTCTTAAATGGTATGTGTGCATTGAATGACAACTCCGTAGCGAGTGGAGATTGACAACGCTGCAGGGAATTGAAATCATCAGATGTGGGGGCATCGATGACGAGGAGGGATGATATTTTTTTAATCTTCATATAGGAGTGATTGTGTCATGATAATTGACAACAAGTGATCAATTGGGCATATTGGGTAGAATTTGACTTGCATTGAAAGTGATGACTAATGTGATGTAATTACGAATGAGAAAATAAAGTTGATGATGACTTACCTATATGCGACCACGCATAGAAATATTTTGTGAACACAATTGTTGAATTGTCAATCATGAAATTACAAATTGTTATATTGTTAATGTTGTGGATAATATAATGTGAATGATGATCGAATGTGAACAAATTGGTAATCGTCTATAATGTGCTCCTGTTGCAGTAGTCCAATTTGTACACGTTGATGATTCGACATTTCTAATTTGTTCGAAAAAATAGTATGGATCATGTTCGCATCGAAATTATTTCTAATTCATCAGATGTGCCATTTAACATCGTTGAGAATGATTGTTTGCTGACGACGAATGGTTGTGTTACTCGTTTTTGATTACCGAAAGAACCACAAGTTTAAAATGTCAAATAAATCTTGTGAATATGAATTTCGCGAATCACAATGTGCCCGCCGTTGTTGATTTGATGATGTTGTCCTTCTTTGCAGTGAACATATCCCTCTCGATGGTGTTTCCCACTTGCACGAGTCTTTATTGATGTGCTGCTCATGATGGTCGCTTTTTCGCGGTAAATCATTCCACAATCCCAAGTCGACCAATGATTCAAAAATCTCAATTTCCCAGACGAGGGCCGATCAGATCGCCCATTCATGTTCAATCAACTCTGATGCCAGTATTGGTCATTAACTGTCATCATTCGAGTGGTTTGATGACTCGTTACGGATCTTATAAGCACGGTGATGGTATTCATTGGCAACTCCAATCGTGTTGAGTATCGCAGCCCGAAAGTTCCACTCCGTCTTATTGTAATCCTCCTTCATGGTGGGAGATGAATGTGACAATGTTGATTGCATTTCGATTCAGTTTGAATTCATCCACTGATTTAAATGCATTTCGTGTGCTTCGTTAACTTGCTTTGTGATATCATAATTTGAAAGTGATTGAGATGCGAATCGAACGTGTCATCAACAATAGAGAGCGACCAGTTGTGAGAATGCTCAATGGTTCGAATTGATTCGAAATCATTTTCAAATGTCAACATTCAAACAAGAGACACTCATTCTTGCTGTCAATTGAGAGCTCCTGTGTGGGTAGAAGAATACAAAAATTCCGTTCCGTCTCAATATTTGAATCACTAATGATACAATCAGGTGAACTCCCTCGGGGCGATGTTGAGACCTGTAAACAAATGTTTGATGCAGAAATCGAAATCATGGAATGTATCAAGACTTGTTGTGAATCTTGTATCAGACTACATGCCTTTCCTAATGGCTTGCACGACACACTTTCCCTCTTGAATTCGATTGTCTCGAAATTCTCATTGATCGTACTTAGATTGATGATAAGTCTCCAAATGTCCTTTTGGAATTAGGTAGAATCGGGGAAATCTTCTCCATGGCTAGTTGGATAGCGCCAACTTCCAAAAGATTGTCCACATGCTCTTGTAGCCAACGTAGCTGGTACTCAATGGAACATTGATACCCTTTGTCTTTGTGTACCAAATTCTTTTGATTTCACATTAGTCCTTGCTTGACTATTTTGTAAATCTTCTTGGATGCGCCTGATGCCTCTAGGTTGAATAAAGTCGACATGAATGTTGTAAATGTTGATTCAAACATTTGTTGGAAATGCATCTCGTAGTGATGATTGTTTGCATGGATAATAAACGGTTGTGAGTTTAAGATTGCTACTCGTCTTTGACCACCGAAAGAATTGTAATTTTCGAATCAAATAAATTTTGTAATGCTGCATTCATTGGGGACATTAATTCATCCACCATACACTGATTGCGATGAATATTTGCGGCTAATCTTCAACAATTCCATGAAACATCATGTTGGATGTGCTGCTCGTAATAATTGTTCTGCGGTGACAATTCAATCCGATGACGATTCAAAAATCTCAATTTTCAAAAATTAGATTTTTGACTCTAAGGTAATCATTGTATCGTAGTTCGGGTCGTAATTAGGTTTGATGGCCTATTCTAATCTTCTAGACACAGCGGCATGTGTATATTCATTGACAACTTTAAATGTGTTGAGTAGCGCGATGAATGCCGATTTGAATGCACTTCGCGTCCTTGGTTAACCAATTGGCATCGCCGTGCTCTAACCGATTCGTGGGTCACAATTTACATGTGAGATGAGAATTGAACACATCATCAATAACAGAGAGTTGGACCTGATTTGCTGATTGCGATCGAGTATCCGATAGTATGTTTGAGGCCAATCTGCTTTGTCCTTATTTTGAGTCATCGTGTCCCAAGCGTGGCTGCACTGCTTGTGTTGATCGAGGATGGAACGTTGTTGCATGTTCAATACATGTTGGTGACGTTGCCGTGAGATCATTGGCCTCTTGATGTCATGTCCTACTTGTAGAAATTCGTCTCCTCGTGAAACTGATTCTTGATTTATGAACGAATCAACCAGATTATAATTCATCAATCCAGCCCTTCTCTTTGGCTCTTCTGGTTATCTTTTGTTGGAGATCGAACACATTGGGGCGAAGTGGTCGTATGATTATCGTTGAGAAGTTCAGACGCCCCACAAGAGATGATCATTTCTGGATCGGAGCCGTCTCTCGAGATAGCATTTCCTCGATCTCTATTAACAAGTTCTCTATCTTGCTCTCTGGTATGCAAAGTCCTCCTATCTGGGTATTGAACTCGACTCCTAAATGGATTAAGCATTGAGTCGGTTGCAACTTGCTTTTTGATTCGGAAATGATCCAACCTAAATCTTGGAAGACGTTCACAGCAATGTTTATGGAGCGAGAGCATGCTTCTCGAGACGGTGCCAAAATGATGATGTCGTCCAAATAGCTGTACGCCATCACTCCGTACCTCCTGAGAATGAGGATCACTTGCTTGACCATCTTGGTGAATTCCCTGGGTGCAATGTTTATTCCAAAAGGGAGGACTTTGTACCTCAGTATCCTGTCCCGATGTTTGAATGACAAGAGGTCCCAAATTGATTTGTGCATGGGAATGTGATAATAACCCGATACTAGGTCCAGTGAAGCCATCCATAGCCCCTTTCTCATGCACAGAGCAATCAATTCCAACGTGTCTAATTTGAATTTCTTGGCGTCCTTATTGTGGTTGATCGTCCTCATGTCGATGATTGGGCTCCATATTTCCTTCTTCGGAACCAAATGGCAAGGTGATAGGACTGTTCTGCTGTTTATTTTGGGTATCACTTCGATTATTTTCGTCTGTTTGAGCATTATTTCCTCTTCCACGATTTCCTCGTCCACCACGATAGCCGCGTCCACCGCGTCCACGACCTCTGTCTTGTTCTCTATTTCCTCTTCCCCTGTAAGGAAAAGATCCCCGTTGATCGTAATCTTCCTGTGGATCTCTTCCATTCCTGTTGTGATCGAACCCACCGGCTCTGGTTTCAGTGACACTTTGGGCAATTCTTTCTTGGACTACCCTCTTTTCGGCCTCTTTGATGGTTTTGCTGAAAGAATCCGATAATGTGCCCGATGGACCCGAGAATTGTTCCATGATTTGGTTGAAGGGTGCCGCTGACTTAAGTGAGCGCAATGCCATCAGAGATGACCTCACCTTCTCTTGGATAGCACAAGACTCGATATATGCAAGGTTTTCAAACAGTGAAACCTCGCCTTGTGTGGACTCAAAATACTGTAAAACACATTCGGAGAGTCTTTCGATTTCTTGAAGCCGTTCGAAACAATGTTTTATTGAGGAAATTGCTTTGTTCACGTCGTTCAAGTAGTGTTTACTGGTGGTTGTGTTGTAAGGAAGTTCTTTTGTAATGTCCAGTTTGAAATTGGTGGTGTGGACGGAGTCTGAAAATGGCTTAATTGGCCCTTTTTTCGCTCTTTCTTGCAGATCTGGATCTAAGATGTCCAGTGCTTGTGCACGATGAACATCGGGTAGCAGTTGGGCTTGTTGCTGAGCCTGTTGGTTCTGTTGTTGGGCTTGTTGTTGAGCCTGTCGTTCGGCCTGTTGCTGCTGCTGCAGGGCCTGTTGCTGTGCCTGCTGTTCGGCCTGTTGCTGTTGTATTTGCTGCTGCAGTTGGCTATGTTGTTGGATTTGTTGTTGCTGTTGAGCCTGTTGCTGCTGTGCCTGTTGTTGGGCCTGTTGTTGCTGCTCTTGTTGTCGTCTATGGTCTATCATTGACGTCATGTTCTCTTGAATGCCACTCGATGGTCCGGTGGATGGTTGGGGAATGGATCTGGATCCCTGATGTTGAGGAGCATCGTTGTTTGCAGAGTTACCGGACATCGTTGGCAAAGTAGTTAATTGATTACTTGGTTTGTTTCAATCTTGAGATTTAATGATTTCCTCGTCGCGTCATCTGAAATAATGTTGATTCATTTCTCATCAGGTCTGCCGATAAACTGCTGTTTGGCATGTATTGAGAGCTGACTTGTGGCGCTTCAACGCAAGTTTGTACGAATTTGACTGCTGATAAGTTTCGATTTGGGCTTGTCACTTTGTTCGGATGTTGATGTAACCTTGTTAACTGTTCGACTAGATTCTCTACGGTCATCTTGAGTACCGTGATTGCACCTGTGTCCACCCGTGTAGTCTCAACAACTCTGCTGATTTGACTTCCGTTCACAATCAGTCAATCGTACCTCCCTATACTTTTTGTGATTCAATTGAATATGTTTGGCGACTATCGATATTTTAAAGTGTTGGTACGACTTTTACTGACGGCGTTCAAATATGTGATGTAAGAATTGCTTGTCCTGGATTATCATACATTGGTTCAAGTTTGTGTTTAATGCAACTGAGTTTTTAACATGGAGTCTTGATTGATTTACTCGTCCGCTGTTTGTAGTACTCTCTCTGAATTTGTTGTTTTTGAACGCCACGTTTGCTTCTTATTTGTACTTGACGTTTTCTTTAATTGTATAAAGCTAATGAGTTAGCCGAAGTATACTTGTATTGCTACTTACTATTCTGCGCACAAGCATTATTCTAGCCGTGCAGATGTGTTTGACGTATGCACACCCCTAGAGGCTTAAATTGAGCAGTTGTGCCACAGTTGGCTGAAAGGATTGTAATCTATCATAAGAGGAATGATAGAAAAGAAGTGAGGAGCACTTGTGATACTCGGCAGCAAAGCAAGTACACGAAAGAGAGCGGACGCAACAGCAATTATGGATGAGTAGACTACCTGACCTCTGTTTAAACAGTGTGCACTCGGCGTACCTCGACTGGCACTCGAATCTGGACTTTGTCTCTGGACTTCTGGGTGTCCGGGCAGAGATGTCACTTCACAGTTCCCAAACAAAGCATGCAAGAAAGTGTACACGCGTATACGCTCTGCAACCGTTACGGCCACATGTCCGGAAGCATGTTGTGTGCTAACCTTTCGGTTAGCGCGACCTGATCGCCTTACGGAGCCTTACTCGCAATACCCTG
>JAOPGA020000766.1:0-58591 GCA_026419775.2 Acrasis kona
TCGGAGAGTTCATCACCCCACAACAACTAAAGGAAGCGAAGATAAAACTTAAAACATTTCAGGTTTGGTACATGCTCCTGGCAGGAAAGGATAGGTGCACCAACAATATTCATTTATTAGAACACCTTGCCGATTGTGTAGAGAAGTTTGGACCGATTTGGACTTCCTCTTGCTTTCCTTGGGAGGATTTTAATGGTACCCTTGTAAAATGCATTACAGGAACAAACCAGGTACTTCAAAGCACGGCTCGTGTACTAACTCGTTACCGTAATGTCACACATATCCAAAAGCAAGTTCCCGATCTAGAAACACAGCGCTTCCTTGGAAAGTTGAAAAGTCCTTGTTGGTATAAGAGAACTCAGATGGAGGAGATAAAAGACCAGATATATGGAATTGGAAGAATAGCAGCCACAGATACAAAGATTGAGTACAAAAAAGCGTTTATCAAAGGAACTTTTTACACCACTGCTGTGCACGATTTCAAGAAGAAATACAATAGCCACACCATTCTTGCCAATACTTCAAGAGGAAAACAATTTGTTGAGATCCAGCGGTTCTTTACCAACACTGTTACGAAAGAACTCACTGCAGTGGTCAGCTTTTTTATTAATAGAGAAAGAGAAGATCCACAAACGCTTGAAAACATTTCGTATAATGCAATCATTAAGTTGTGTATTGCAGTGAATTCGGGTAACGAAGTGATTGCCATCCCTTTGATTGGACCAAACAATGACATGACCATGTAATCCCTCCAACTTTAAAAGTATGTCATTTTGGTATCCTTTTTTAACAAATTTAGTCAGTATCTGAGCAAGCGCTTTCAACTTCGCTTACGCATCATGCAATGTTCGTTGTCGTTGCCCCGACTTTACATTTATCTTTTTAACAACTCATCTTTGCTTCACTTGTTGTCAATCACCCTCTCCTCCTAACCGTTCTTTCTTTGATAGTTTTACAATTCCACTAACCAACTGCAACAACACGACTCGATCGGAACATTGAAACATTATGGTAGCCACAATTAAGGAATGGCCATACRATTTAATCTGTACAAGAGTGTGCAGGGAATAGAGGAGTAAGTAATATTATACCAAAGCACCCTAACTGGTTTAGATCCGAATTAGGTTTCACAAGAGTACAACAATCAATCCTCCTCGCCGACAAGGACGAAAACGAACAAAGTCATTGGAAAGTTACACATTTCATAACCRACWTTCATTCGGAGCAGTAACCGCATTCTTGACCTACGTGATACAACCCATTCTCAAACTACGATACAATCAACATATAATACATACTCTACCTACTTCAAGACATTAAAATCAATCATCGGCTTGAAGCAGGTAGAGTATGAAGCAAGTAGTATTCAGGATGCCATCCTTTAAGGAATTAGAACCGACGCCTAACAAGTTTGAACAAGAGTTGTGCCTTTTAATAAAACATCATTCTATTTAATTTGCTACTTTTTATTATACACACATCTAATTTTTGTACTATGTGTTGTCATCAAAAATACCTTGTCTTTACTTCTTTTTTTCCTTTCCGCATACTGTTTTTAATAGCTGTTTTTTACGAAAAACATACCTACTTTTCTTACTTTGTTAGAATCAAACACAAAGGTCTGGAAAAATGTATGTGAAAATGGAATTGCACTTTCAAAAAAGGTTGAATATTGCTATTTTTCATAGCAAAATGCACTACTTTTTTGCTATGTTTTGGGCTTAAAATCAATGCAACATAGATGAAAAAAGTACTACTTTCAAAATCACGGGAATGAAGTGATAAACAATAATATTACTGATAATAAAGAGCGTTTAGTTAGTGACTTGGGAGATTTGACCAAGGAGTACAATAACTCATTTTGTCCATGCTGTCTGATTCGTCGAAAAACTCATTATTTGAACCCATGCAACCATGAATATTGTGTGGATTGTATTTCAGGGGAACTAAAAAACAAGACTTGTAAGATATGTAGAATTCAGTTTAATATGTACCTACCAATCCAACCTCAATAAAGTCTTTTGGTCAATAAACATCATGTGTGGTTCTAATATAACTGAAAAAATGTCGTTTTGTTTTTGAAGTTGCTCCCAACTCTTTTCCTTTACGAATAGGGTCCATAAATTCATTTTGTTGGGTAAGACTTGACTGCATCAATCAAGATGATACAGTCAATATCTTAATAAATCAAAATAAACATAAATCGTTAGGCTGTTGAAGAAGTGGTTAGGGCTAGCAGGGTACATATGAAAAAAACTCTGCAGAAACAGCTTTTGATTCTCGACCAAAGATGCAAGTAGTAAAAAATTCTCAAGAATTAATTAATTAGTTAAGTACTCCTAGTGTGTAAAGCATTGTGATATTTATTATTGAACAGCATAGTATACATATATATAACTCGTGACGCAAAAAAGTTGTTTAAATCTTCATCTTTATCATACGTTAACGGCGTCTTTGGACGTATGATGGATTGTCTTCTTTTATTTCAAACACATCTTTGACTTCGAAAGTACGCGATGTTTGTCTCGATAGTTTTTGTGTGCGCATTTTAGGGGGGCTGTTGTCTTGGTTGAATGATAATGTTCTTCTTTTCACCGATATTGTCATTACACTGTTATCGAACATAGATTGCTTGTATAACTTGCGATGGTGCTACTGTGTTTTTTTCGTACGTTTTAAATAATATTGAATGATCAAAATTGTATAAAACAGAATTAGCCTTTGTGCCACTACAACGATGTACACTAAAAATACACTTTAATTACGCCGGAAAAAATATTTTTAGAACTTATTGTCTTGTATTGATTTGAACATACCCACAATAATACTAGATCAAGAAAGAGTCCTTGGAGGAGGAATCGTCAATCCTAATAAGATGTGAATCTTGAGCGGGTGGATATTAAAAAACTAGAACACACAAAGTGATTCGGGCTTCATTTCAGTGCTCTATACCATAAGAATTTTAAAGTTAACCATTATGCAAAATGATATTAAGATCTTTTAAAAATTCTTTTGCATATAAAATGGTCGTTTGATTGAACGGCCTTGAGTTTTCGAGGTTTCTGCATGAATTATATTATGGAATCATCAGATGTTGTCACATTCATCAAAATCAAAATTTTTGAATGCAAATTTGCGACATCTTTTCAATATAGACCCAATCATTGGCACAAGTGTTTTTATTTTTAATGTACATGATTCATAATTGACGACGCTTCATTTTTGGTATCCCTCTTTGCTCTGATTTTTTTTCTTACCAAAATGGGATCCACATATTTTGTATGGTACATATTCCGTGTTGCGAGATGTTTAGCTGAAAGCGGCTTTACAATTGTCATCCTACCAAAGTCATCGGAGTCTTTTTGGATTAGTTCGCGCGAATGTCTTGCAGACCTACAACCTTCCTTTGTCTTCTTCCATGTCAAAAAATGTTCCTCTTGCTCAGGTTTTGTATCTTCATTCTTACTTTTTTCTCTAATAGGCCTTCTCTGCTTACTCTTTTGTTCAACTAGATGTGTTTTGAATTCGAGCTTCTTAATGTCCTTGTTCTTTTGCACTCTTCCACTCTTCCGTTGTTTTGCAGCGGTGCCAGATATTTCTTGATTGACATCTTGTAAAAACTCCCATCTGTTGTCTTTGTCTAATGATATGGTAATTGTACTTGACCTGGCATACATGCGATTGGGATTGCTATGGGCGGGTACTATCAAAGTCGAATTTTGTCCTTTGACTTGGTGTTGAAGATACCGAACAGTGCTGTTCGTTCTAACTCCCATGGACACCCCTTCTCTTCTCACCATTGTTTTTTCTGAAATGAACTTTGAACAGGAAACAAGAACTCAACTTATTATTGTTTGGTGTCGATTCGAATGGTTTATTATCAAAGAAAAATATAACATTAAAACGACTGTACGCCTGCAGTGCGAATTATAATTGTGTACAAGCATTCAAGGTCAGCTACTTTAATTTATGATTACAAAAGGCATGGTTTCCTTTTTGATAGCGACATTTACGACAAAGGTTCAATTATTTGTCCATAATAGTACAAGTACTAACATGAAACAGAGTGAGGATCTTCAGAAGGTATTGTACGGGATAAGGTATTATATTACACCCATAACGATAGTGGCAATACCTGCATGTACATTCTTCTCTCAATCCCCTCTGAAATACTTCATATTCGCATGGTTGGTACAGCTTAATGCGGCACTCGTAGAAAAGCTGTTACAGGCAATTAACAAGCGGATAAAGTTGGACAGGTAAACAAACATTTATTGGTATAGTAATTAAATTTCTTAGAACTTGGATGCTATTTGCCATGCTTCTTCGGTCTGCCTACTTTCAAGCAACATTGTCATATTTATACATAGTTGGAGGCCCCCAGTGTGGCTCGTGGGTAAGCCAACTATGCTGCATCATTTTAGCATCATTCTCGGCCGCCATACAAAATTATGGAACGGCCATCATGTGCTTGTTTGTGACCGGTCAAATCACCATCAATGCGATAACAATGATGATGATTAAATGTGAACCCATACAAATTGTACAAGCCACAGTTACCCTAATTGGATTTTCGCTTGTAACATTATTCTCGCTACACGTAATCATGCACGTACATTCCAACGAAAAAGAAAAGACGATGCAAAAATCACTAGATAACTATAGAAATCTTTATCGCCATGCCCCAGTTATGTTCGCCACCGTGTGTGGGGAAACTTTAAAGATTACAAACTACAACGGCCGTTTTGAAAGGACTTTAAAAATAGAACAAGACAATAAAAAAGAGTTAAACCTATTAGACATTTTCACACCAGAGTGTCAAAGTCATGTAAAGAAATTATTCAAGAAAAGTAATTGGAAATCATTAAAAGGCTTCGGCGGAGATTTCTTCACCTTGAATGGGGAACACCTAGAGATTAGAGTGCAGAACGATACTTACCATGTGTCCATGAGTGCGTCCATCATGGAGAGCAAGTCAACCTCTCACATGCAGTTCAACGTCATTCTTCATGACATGACGCAACATGAATTGTCTCAACGCAAGATCAACCAACTTAACGAATCCTATTCAAAAGCAAAAGAGTTAGCAGAAAAAAATGCCGCCGCCAAAGGCCAATTCCTTGCCCAAAATGAGTCATTGAACTACGGACACCACTCCATGCAATCATTAGTTGTTCCGATTCTCATGTTGGACCAAGAACAAGTTAGAATGGAAAAGAATGGAAAACAATTATGCAAAACCATTAACAATAGTTCAAAGATATTGAGTTCTCTCATTGACAACATTTTGGACTTTTCAAAGATTGAGGCGGGAAAGTTAAATTTAGAATACAGACCTTTCAGCTTGAGGAAATGTTTGGATAATGTGATTGAGATGTTACGCATGAGAGCTCTAGATCAACACTCTGGACTGGTAGACATTCAATTGGAAATAAAAACAAAGTCATTACCTGACGTAATCGTTGGCGATGAATTACGATTAACGCAAGTCGTGATGAACCTTATTAGTAATGCTATTAAATTCCAACCCAGCCATCTTTCAAAGTGTTCTCTAATCCTAGTTTCCATTTCTTCGAAATTAATTTCCACATCACCTTCAAAGTATTTGATAGACTTTGAGGTGACTGACTCTGGTATTGGTATTGACTTGACTCAACGTGATGTTTTATTTTCTTGTTTTGGTCAACTTGATGAAAGTACTTCCAGGCTGTATGGTGGGACGGGTCTAGGATTGAGCATAAGCAAACACATTATTAATAGTATGGACGGTGAGATATGGTTAGAACGTAGTGAGTTAGGTAAAGGGAGCACTTTTAAGTTTTATTGTACATTTGAGTCTGCGACTGTATGTGATGGGTGCGAAAAGATGAACTCTTCTTCTCCTCCATGTAATGATTTTGATGACCAGGAAGTTGATTTTGGTGGGTTGAAAATACTTGTAGCAGAGGATAATAAAATAAATAGATTGGTCATGGGTAGAATGATGAAAAGTATTGGTTTGTATGATTTTGACATGGTTTGTGACGGAGAAGAGGCTTTATGTGCATTCTACAATAAAAAATATGACTTGGTTGTGATGGACGTTCGGATGCCACGTTTAGATGGTGTTCAGGCTACTTTGGCGATACGTGAGTTTGAATCGAAAGAAAATAAAAGTAGATGTCCTGTGTTAGCGTGTACTGCTGATGTTACTAGTTCACAGAAGACCACTTGCTTGCAATCAGGAATGGACGTTGTTATGTCTAAGCCTTTTAATAAAGACACCCTAAAAGCTGCCATAAATGCTGCTATCATCTCGGCGCGGCGAAGAATATAGTTACCTTACATTTTATTAAACTATTGCTGTGAATGCCAAGAATGTGAATATGTACAATAATAAAAAAAGCAATTATACAATGATGTTTTTTAATGTAAATGAATCAAGTAATTCCTTCCAATCATTCCAGAATATAACGTGATCTCCACTTATTTCTTTCTCTAATCTCCTTTGAAGAGCAAATCCTCTTCTCGCAAAAATGTAATCTTTTGTCAGAGATAATTTCTTTACCGCACAATAATCATTACTGCCATCTCCCACATAAGCCGTTGGTTGATTAGATTCTTTAATCATTCTCTCAACGATCTCCCCTTTGCACATGTTAACTGGACATTGTTCACAGGAGTGTTTATTGTTATCACCACATAACTTAGTTACCATGAGATACTCAGTACCATCGTCATGTTTGGTGATTGTGCACGGATTTGTTATGATGGACTCGACACAAGACTGGACTCCATAATGTTCGAGAATGGTTTCAATAAAAATTGAATTGGCATCAGATATTATGTGAACATTGTGGTTATTTTCGACAAGCTTCTTGAAAAGAATAATCATGTTAGGATCCATGGGACACGTCTTGAGACAGTCTTTAATCTAACGTATTAAATATATGCTTAAATAAATGTGCCTGCCTGATCGATAGTTATTTTGTGCTCAATGGCCATCTTCTTCAATGTGTTGCCCTAATAAAATTCAGATTGTTCACCTAAAATTTTAATATACCATCAACTCTGTCCATTGGACTGTTCTAGATAAAACATTAAAGTCCTCCTTGATTGATGGAACAAGTTCGTCTGGCACGTGAGTATCGGAATTACAGTCAATCACTGTATGATCAAAATCGAACAACACGAGCATTCTATTACAAAATTCGGAACACGGAATCGGGCTTGCTTCAAACCTTTGAACTTCAAAACATGTTTGGACCTTGAGGGTATAAATTGAAGAACAATTATT
Source organism: Acrasis kona (assembly GCA_026419775.2). Taxonomy (NCBI): domain Eukaryota; phylum Heterolobosea; class Eutetramitea; order Acrasida; family Acrasidae; genus Acrasis; species Acrasis kona. The sequence goes on from JAOPGA020000766.1 coordinate 7,277, forward strand.
AAGCAATGACAAAGAAAACAACACACAAAACACAACAATGGTACAATACACTTTCAACTCCGCTGTTGCGAACCGCAAGAAAGAATCGCAGGAATCCATAGAGAGAATTGCAAGAATCAACAACAAAACAAAGACATACAGAAAAGACCAAACAAACAAACTTACATTAAAACTCAAGACTTTTGGAGACATTGCTTATTATGAAGCAGGTGTGAACGATTGGAACCAACCAGAGAAAGAGTACATGTACAGAACATAATTAATAAAAAATGGAAAATGTAAATATCGCTGTTTCTTTTAAATGTGAGTGTCTTTGCGTTAGAAGAGTATGCAAATGTATTTGATAAGTACAAAAAGGTTTTATTTTTTTAAACGATATTTGATAATTACATCCCCATTCAACGGAGGAGCTGTCTGGAAGCACCATCTTGATTTGTCCATTGATGGTTTGCCATCCTTCACTACATCAATATCAAACGCTAATAACAGTGCAATAGCGAATATTTTCATTTCATTCTTTGCAAAAAACCGTCCTGGACCTATAACATTTTAATTAGATTTAAGAACAAAGTACTTACATTTTGACACACCACCTCCGAATGTCATAAAGAATGATCCTAACTTGGCTGGTTTGCCGTCCTTCAAAGGTTCCTTATTCATTGTTAAGAATCTATCCCACTTGAACTTGTTTGGCTCCTCAAATAGATCTGGATCATAATGAGAGTTGGACAACATCAAGAAGTCATTTTGTTCAAAGTGATAGACTTTGCCAGACGAGGATTTGTAATCAATTGGTTGGGTCACAACCCTGGTTGACATCGTCGAAAAAGTGAACCTCAACACCTCATCAAAGAGAGAGTCAAGCTTTTCAAGCTTATTCAATGACTCGTGCGTTATTTCAGGGAGAACACTGCCTTCGGAAAACACCAATTCACTTTTAATCTCATCAACAATCAGTTGTGTGACATCTTTAGGGAGTTGAAGCAAATAGTACATACACCAAAAAGTAGCATTCAGTGTATTAGTCATGGCGACCCAAGATATTACGCCCATACAATGTCCCATGCCAAGAGGTACATCTTGACAATGTTCTGTTAAACCTTCATGTCTTAGTTTTATTAAATCACAAGCGTCTTCATTAGGATTGCTTTGTTCAAAGTGTCTCGCAAATTTTCTTCTCTTCTCAATAGCATCTTTCTTCAAAGATGGGGGTAAGCCGCTTGCAAGTATTTGAAATTGTTCATCAAAGGGAAAGTAGTCCTTGTATATCTGGTCTATTGGTAGATTATCACCAAACATTGACCTTGTTGTAACGGAAACTATAATGTAACTGATCCAGTTGTGCATGTTTACTTGTTGCCATTCTTTGTTCTTTGGCGTTAATAACATTTCTTCTAAGCGGTCTCTTGCTCTTGTTGTTAAATAGTCCAAATCAAGATTTTGTAGATTTCTGACCATTAGAGTGTGTTGGTCGTGTGCATGGTCGGGGGTAATGGTGCGAGGAAGTCCGAATGTATTTAGGGCATGTTTGTGCGAAATGGCATGAAAGTCGAACTTCTTTGGTTGTGTATATATCTTCTGCACATCATGTGGGGACTTGATAACTGTAATAAACTGACCCATCACGTAGATTGTAAAGACGTCTCCATATATCGTTCTCAAATGATCTTGATAGGCCTTTGGGTCTTTTCCAAACTGGAGAGCAACTCCAATGAATGGTATGTAGCCTGTAATGAGAGGTGGTCTGTTCTTCTCAAACTTCTTGTGTATCTTGTTAAAGTATACCATCAGGAAGAGGTACACAACTGCAACCGATGCGATGAACTCATACAACATCCTATTACTCTTATATTTCTAGTCAAAAATCTTGATTATTTATTGACTTCACAGATACCCTTTGCGCGCGGATTCCCGTGATTTGTCTTTTTGAGGACATAAAATCTAAACAAGGTATATAAAGCCCCCCGCACATTGGAATTCCTCTCCCAAGACAAAAGAAGTATGGGTACAGTGTGGCTAAAGTTTATTTTCCCCTGCTCGGCCGCAAATTGAGAAATATGTGCTTGAACAGTAAGAGCTGCTATTCGCCGAACGGGACGGCTATGGTTATGTAAGAACATTATGCTTAGTAAAGCACGCCTTTATGCTTAGGACTACAGAAAGCACGACGTTACGCTTCTGAATTAAAAGCACGCCTCATACTTCGACGTCGAAGCACGACGTTATACTTCGTAGTTAAATATATTAAATCTGTTCATGATCGACAAATGTGAAACCTTTGTGAATGTCATTAACAAGAGATCTCGAAAAGGTTCTTTTTGCAATTCTCTGAGGATAAACCGTCACAGGTAGATAATGACAGTGGTGGGCCTGACTCAGGTAGGGCTCTTACCGGGTGCCCGATAAGGATTTAACGGATATGCTATGTTTATATGTAAGTATCAACACTGCATACTCAGATTTTGTTGTTGTTGAGTTTATGGTTATCGGATAACGGATGCTTATTGGATAAAACTCAACTTTGCCAGGGCAATAGAACAATCAAAAAAATTAGTTTATATCATGTGCTAGTGGTGTTTAGTAACTTTTATCCGATAAGAGCCTTAGTGGTGGGTAAAACACAAGTTGACTATGAGCAGATTAGTATTTGATAACACACTTTATTATTTAATGAGGTAGTTTGGCACTATTGTCTCCGACTGCTCCCTTTATTACTGCTGCGTTGAAGGGTCTGCTGTGTGTCTTGACACAACCGTTGCATGCCATGCAATAGGCTTCAGCTAACTTGGCTTGCGTTTCGTCTAACTCTGATGCTAATAAACATCGTCCAGTGTTACCGTAATAGTAGAATCTGCGCTTGCAACCTCCATCAAAGTGTACTTGGCCTGCTACCTTGCTCATACAATCTAGTCTGCAGGATGCTGCAAGCTTGTTGTTGTTTGCCAAAAAGTAGTTTGAGTCGCGTCTTTTGTCTCCACCACCCATGTGAGCGTTCTTTTTGTCAGCAGAGGGACACTTTATTGGCGACTTGTCATCTTTGAATGATTGAACAAACTTGATGTTTTTAAAGTGTCTTCTGAATATATCAAAGATTGATGTTGGGGCGGGGGTCATTGGACTTAATTTGATTGGTTCAACAGTTAGTCTTCCTAATTGCATCTCCCCTTCATACTTCTTCTTGTTATTACTGTTGGGAGGTGGAGCAATATCACCAGCAAACGCAGTCGCCAACAAACAGATAATCAAGAATAAAGCGAGTCCACGGTTCATTGTGTTAATGTTTGTTATATATTTTTTTGTACCTGCTTTTTTGACATTGATTATATGACTTTGACAATATGGAATTCGGATTAAATGTCTAGTTTGGTATTGGATTACAAAAACAATTATTTTGCCGAATGTTTACAACCACTTTAGGATATAAAATGACATCATTTGTCCATATAGAAACAATTTTTTTCTATAACAAGATTGATTGAAATTATGTATTGCACTTGGTTTGTCCTCATCTTCATCACACTATCCTTTCAGTGTGCAGCCCGCCGTTGTAATAAATAATCGTATAGACAAGTGTAGGTAACAAGTGTTTACACGATCAATTCTAATAGATGTTTATTATGAACATTCAAGCATCCTTTTTATACCGCTGTGGAACTTCCCTACGAAGTTCCATATGAACTTCGATACTAGTACGAACATCTCCTTACTGGCTAGTTCCCTTGTAATGGATGTTACATTACAACAGCCGTTGACCATTTAAATGTGTTGTCTTTAGTTGTTCTGTTGATGGATCCTCCTAGTCCTCTTCTTAACCTGTTCATTATTTCGATTTATTTTGTCAGTTCAGCAGTTTTGTCTGTATGTCCAATATTATTAAGCTTTTTGTGTCTCACCATGTTACAATTATGTTATTTTGAGATCATTTTCAAACTTTGCTGAATTTTTGAAACAATAACTCCCTGACAATTTCATTCCAGATTCTCTGGTGCTTGATAATTCAACAGGGATGTCATCTTCCAAAGCATCTGTTTTCTCATCGGCTGTGAGGTTATGAAAAACAACCCTGTTTTTCTTACAAAAAAGAGAATGCATTGGATAATATCACGCTATCATTTATAGATTTAATCTTTCTTGCCAACATACTTTCTGCAAGATGCCTTTTCATTTTGAATAGGAAAGGCCAAATACCCTCAACTATGTTGATGCCTATTCCAACATACCTGACAAAGAGTGAGTATAGTGTTGCTCAAATTTTATAACTGTGTTTAAAAGATTCTTATATTATAAAGATCCAGCAACTGCTTAAAAGTACATAAATAAAAGGTAAGGAAAAATAAATCAGAGAAGTTGTCAGACGCTATTGGTGACGTGGGATCTTTGAGTCTGGTTGTTGAGGATAAGGAAATCAAAGTGAAAAAGATGATAGCACATCAATGGTGATTAACAAGTGTTTTACATAAAAAATTGGACGAGTCCGGAATTGAACCGGAGACTTCTTGCATGCTAAGCAAGCACTCTATGTTTAATCACCAACTGAGTTACACGCCCTGCTTTATTAACAATTTTAGTTAATATAGTCTTAGATGATATGTGTGTAAAGCGTTTTTACCACTTCTATTGTAACTGCCACCATATGCATAACAATTATAATTTATATAATTACATTATACCGCCTCTTTTAAAAGTTCCAGGTTGGTGGATGGGATTGATATATTTTTAGTTTAACCTGTACCGCCTCTAAGAACCCTGGGATTAAAGCAGTTCACAGCTTCTCAAAGCTGAGCTCTTTAGAAGAAAAACTCCGAGTGTGCGACCATCAGCTTCTCTCTGCCATTATTTCAGAGAGGAATCGACTCGCAAGCTGCGAGTTCATTTATGTTCAGGCCCAACATCCTCACTTCTTTTCGACATTGTTTGCAAAGGCGAAGTTCCACACTGCCCAAATCATCCACTCATCAATCAACATTGTAGGCAAAAGACCATTGCTAAGTAATTCAGATGACTGAAGTTTTGGATTGAACGGTTCACCAGACCCATATAACGCAATTTGCAGAAATACAAATTGGAGTACAGGCTGAGTGTTTTCAAATAGTACAATAGCATTCACATGACTGCTAGTAGACAACAAATTACAATTGGAAATTCAACATCAATTTGAAAAAATTGAAGTTTCCGTTATAACTAAAATACTGTCATCATCATTACACAACAAAAATTCATTCGCGCATAAACTATGTAAAATATAGATAATATAAAAGTTATACATGCAACTCAAAAGGGGTGTATGTTGATTTAAGAGGTCAGAGGGGCCAACTTGTCATCGTTGAATGATTGAACAGCTTTAAAACCGAAGTTTTTGAAGAAATTAAACCCAAACATTGTCGTTGGAGCAGAGGTTAATAATTTCAAATGAATTGGTTTGTTAAAGGCTCAATAACTCCTATTATGCCGAACTAGTTACTTCTACTTTTAAAGCTGTCATTGGGGATGTCACTGGCAAACACAGTTGTCAACAAACAGAGAACCAACAGCGAGACAGATCTGTGGTGCATTGTGCAATGTTATTTGTTTATTATTTTGTTTAAACCTGTTTATGTACCTTTTTTTTGACATTGACAAGATGAAAGACGACGACGGATATAGTCCCGATTTGGTATCTTGATTCAAAAACAGTCATTTCATCTCAGCCCAATGAATTTTATCTTCCACCAATTAGTTAATGCCACTTCTAAAATGTTTTGAATGTATTGTTTATTTTAATGAGGTAATTTGGCGCTGTTGTCTCCGACTGCTCCTTTAGCACTGGCTGCGTTGAATGCTCTGTTGTGTGTCTTGACGCATCCGTTGCATCTCATGCAATATGTTTCTGCTAACTTGGCTTGCGTGTCGTCTAACTCTGACGCTACTTGACAACGATTAGCGTTTGCATAATAGAAGAATCTTTGTTTGCAACCTCCATCAAAGTGCAGTTGACCTGCAACTTGACTCATACAATCAAGGCGACAAGATGCAGCAAGTTTAAGGTTCTTTGATAAGAAGTAGTTGGATTGGCGTCTTGTGTCTCCTCCACCCACATGTTTATTCTTTTCAATAGCACCAAAAGGACATTGAACAGGTGATTTATCGTCAACGAATGCTTGGACCCAATTTCCGCCTAATGATCTTGTAGACACCTTCGGCAGGAAGGTTGGTCTAAATGGTACTCTGTTGAATATGGGTAGTCTTGGTGGTAATGTGGTAGGTTGTCTTGTAGTGGTTGGCGGGGGCGTTGTGGTAGTTGGCGGTGGTGTTGTTGGTGAAGGCATTGGCCCATCAAACAATGGGGCCTCTTGAAACATAGGTTTGGGATCTTTCTTATCCGTGAAATCTTGTCTATAACCTACCCTATCATATTCCGAAGACATGACATTTTTATCACCAGCGAAGACAACGCACAATAAACCGAGTAACACCAAAGACACCACAGCCCTCATTGTTTTTGTTGTATTTTGACGTTTGAAATTAAATTTGTCCATTCACAATTAACCAACTGCTGATGTTGAAATAGAATTATAAGCGCACCGCACCCTACATAATAGCCTTATTAATATGCAATTTCTTATTTTTCGACACGTTACAACTTTTTTGATATTTAAATAATTAATTTCGACACAACCGTCAAAAGAAATCGCAGTTTTACCATTATCGAGAAATTGTTAACAATGGCTTCATCAAATACAGGTTGGGGATCTTTCTTACCAACGGGATAACCGATGGATCTCAACGACATAACTTCCATGGACCTATAGCTGTTCATGTGAGCTTTTGTTGAGCACATACAGGAAATGTACGCATCAACATCTAACTTTGTGTCCGATTGAGAGGTTTTAGGGTATTCAAAAGCCTTATAACCGAAGATTAAATAATATAATTCATCACTAAAATGTAAAGAAATGTTTTAATGAGGTAATTTGGCGCTGTTGTCTCCGACTGCTCCTTTAGCACTGGCTGCGTTGAATGCTCTGTTGTGTGTCTTGACGCATCCGTTGCATCTCATGCAATATGTTTCTGCTAACTTGGCTTGCGTGTCGTCTAACTCTGATGCTATTTGGCAGCGACCGACATTTGCATAGTAGAAGAATCTTTGTTTGCAACCTCCATCAAAGTGCAGTTGACCTGCAACTTGACTCATACAATCAAGGCGACAAGATGCAGCAAGTTTAAGGTTCTTTGATAAGAAGTAGTTGGATTGGTGTCTTGTGTTTCCTCCACCCACATGTTCATTCTTCTCAATAGTATCAAAAGGACATTTTATTGGTGATTTATCTTCAATAAAAGCTTGCACCCATTTTCCGCCTGGTCTTGTACTTGGCAATTTTGGAAGAGTAAAGGCTGGTATATTTTTTGGTCTTGGTGGCAATGTGGTTGTTGGAGATTTGGTGGTAGTTGGCGGAGGTTTAGTAGTGGTTGGTGGAGGGTTTGTGGTAGTAGGAGCATAAATGATTTCGGGTTCTGGCGTTTCCCAACCAACTGTTTTGATTGCCTGGCTTAATTCTGAGGACATGACATTTTTATCACCAGCGAAGACAACGCACAATAAACTGAGTAACACCAAAGACACCACAGCCCTCATTGTTTTTGTTTTATTTTGATGATTGAAATGTTTGTCCTACTCGCAAGTCAACTATCCAATTGCGCTGATGTTAAAATAGAATGACAATCATATCCTTCTTGGTACATTAAATAGCCTTATTAATTACCGGTCAATTGGGAATTTTAACTTTGCTGTGCTTTACTTCACAATACCTCCAAAGCATGATAATTGTGTTTTAACACAAAAAGCAAATAAACATATATACTTGCCAACTTGTAGCATACTTATCTCATAAATTATCACACAACAGTTCATGTCTATGAAAACTACATAAACCAATAGCACCCACAACAAATCAACTTTTCAATAGAACAACCATTTCTATTCACACACAACTCGTCATTTTTCGGTAAAGCAAAAACATTAAAATCTCAATAAAATTAATTTCACTTTTTATTGAACAATTGCACAAGTCCATATTTGCCGTTGAAGCGCCACTCTGAGTCCTTCTTGTTCATCTTTTCAAATGTATCCTCAGCTACACCAATTAAAGATTCCGACTTTAAAGTTCTCAAGGCAACCACGTTTGTTGGCATGTAACCGACGATGGATGAAAATTCTGTTTTTGTGTCCCAAAGTGTGTCGTTGATTAATCTTCTGTAATTTGCATCTCCTTTGATAAATACAACGTCATGTAGCTTGAGCTTATTGTTCATTTCTGATGTGAGTTCATGGAATGGAAGTGGACCGGTAAAGAATGGATCTGGTGTGATTTTCCAACGTCCTTGGTCAAAGTGTTGTTTGAAGCGTTCTGCAAATTCTTGTGTGATGGGGTCGGCATGCTGAATGAGTTGGTCAACTGTGAAATGTACATCCTTCTCCATTACGTCAGATACGAAGACTGGTTGTGACTTGACGTAAAAGGTAAAAGTTTTGGCAATATTAAGGAATGTAAGTGTTTCTGCTAGATATAAATCATTAACAAATTCTTGACCACAGTTATCTGCTATTAGGCCAAAGGAACCTTCTTGAATTGAATTTAGTGTCTTGACTGTTTCGTCAACATTGTCGGAAATTACATGCTCTCTTTTTTCCTTCATGTCCTTCTTGAGATCTTCTGTTTTTTGATGGTCATGTCTGGCACCGCCACTAAAGGATAAGTCGGCTTGGTTGCCCCAAAGTGCATTAAGTAGCGCGAACTGCATGTGTTCTGTTTTGGATGCTTCATCAAGTGGGCCTTGTTCAAACTCTTTGGTTTCTTGACTAACGGCTTTTATTGTACCGTGCTCTATGGGGTCACTTAATGACTCTTCTTTTTGTTGTGTGAATGGATCAGCAAGATAATTTGGACTGGACTCATCAAAATACCCTATAATGTCTAAAATTAGTCTGTAAAAGTAGTTTTCTGTAAAAAACCAAGGTAGATCTAGCCAGGTGTTCTTTGTTACGTCAAAAGACTGCTCGCATTGCTTCCATGCAGTAAACTCATCATTTTGTTGAATGTATTTTATATTGGCCGAAGGTACTTTACCATCCTTGTCCGAGACCTCAGCCTTTAATTCTAGCAAGCGATCTTGTATCTCTTTAGTATAGTTATTGTTTTTGATTATTTTATCCATAATCTGCCCTAGTCTTTCAACAATAGACTTGTACGTAAAGCCTCCATTACGTCCATTTAGTGGTTTAGCAATGTCAGGTATGATCAACATTTTTGTTTGGGCAACTTTGTAATAATAGCAAATGCGTTCCTGTTGAGATGAAAGAAATTTTCATACGGGAATTTTCATGTCGCACCGTTACATGTATATCAGGTATGTGATTTAGTAAAACATTCAATAAAATAGAAACCAGATGACGTAGTAGCATGCACCATCGGGTTTTCCTTTGTTAAATTTTTTCCTTATGGGAAAAACTGTCACACGTCAAATGCTCCGAACTAGTCAATAGGATTTTTTAAACGGAGAAGGTGCATCTGAGTCATATGAGAAAGCCGAGTAATGAGAATCGGAGGCACACTGTTACGAAGAACATGGGTGATGATGTTGCTGACGTTTTGAAGCAATTTAAAGAAAAAAACGACATGTATGACTCAACAGGATCTTGCCCCAGTCCAATACCTTTGAGCAAGCGTGCTTTAATTTCATCACCTGTAAATACCCCACCTAGTCCTCGACCGTCCGCTTTGATGTTTAGTCCAAATGAATCGGTAGTGGGCGAAGGTGCCCTACGAAAAATGTATAGGAAATTTACCACTCTATTCAAAAGTCGTGCTGGACCTGTTAGATTGATACCAGATAGAAATCCACCAACAAATCCAACAAACATAATGTGCGAAAAGATCGAGACTGATCTAGCCAATGTAATCAGCGAGAGGGCGAACGAAAGCATGTATACGTATAAAATGGGCATAGTGTACTTTAAAATGAGAACAAAACGAGAGGAATCATTATCGGACACACCATCATACTCTCCTTCTACCTCAGAATCACCATTAAATTTCATGGAAGCGTTTGAAAATGTGTTTTCGCCGAACACACCGTCAGAATCTCCGAGTCCCATCAGAGGTGGAAACTTGGAGAACCGAACTAGCCTTACCAGCCTTAAAAAAGTTAAAGAAGTCTACACTGAGAAGCTTTTAGAGGTCACAAAATCACAACACATACTGAGTTACAAATTAAACAACTCCATCAAAGCGCAACTTCCACACAACCCACCGACAGACTACGAAAAATGTTACTCAATAGGAGAAGATTTTACCATAACAGCAGTAGGTCAGAGCACAATTAGCGTTAAAGGAGGAAGAAACGTTCAAGCATACTTGATTACCATCACATTCGTCGCATATTATACATTAACATTTGCCGTTACCGACGAAGACGATTATCAAGATTGGTTGAGCGTTCTTAACATTCACGCCACAAGAAACATTGCAGTAGCTCCAATGAGAAAATACGTTTCCCTACAAGAAGAAATTGACACAAAAATCATAGAAGAGTACAACATGTTGGTGGAATTGGGAGAGGAGTCCGTAAACACTGTTGGAGGTGTGAGGTTTTTAGATTTGATGAACACCTATTCAGACACCATACGAAAAATCAAGAACAAAACATAACTTGTATAATATAAACTTTTTTATTCGAGTTGACTTTATCATTTACAAAATATACATCAATCTCTCAAGGTCAACATTAATTCGTTAAAGTCCTTTTGAGAAATAGGCTTATTCAAAAAACGATCCATACCAGCTTCAATACCAGCGTCGTGGTATTCCTTTCGAACATTACCAGACAAACCAATGATAAAAACGCCATTCTCGACGTTTGCATCACTTTCATGTTGCCTTATTCTTTTGGTTGACTCGTAGCCATCCATCAGAGGCATTACAATATCCATGATAATTAAATCGAATGGACCATGTTCGATAAAAATATCTAATGCCTCTTTACCATTATTCGACACCATACACTCACATTTCAATTTTTCTAACATTCTAACGACGACGCGTTGATTAATGTTATTGTCCTCCGCTACGAGAGCTCTAGTCTTTCGTAGGGTGGTACTTGGTATTTTATGTTTTTTCTTGACAAGATGCACTTGTTTGGATTGTTGCTGGCTTTCTACCGCAGAGTCATTTGTATTGGACAAAGTACACTTGAAAGAGAACTTGAATTCAGTTCCTACACCTTTTGTGCTACTGACGCTAATGGTGCCGCCCATCATATCTACGATGGCTTTGCTGATATACAGCCCTAACCCACTTCCACCATAGTCGGAATAAATTCGTTGTGTGGCTTGAGAAAAGCGGTTGAATAAACCAGCCATCTCAGATTCAGTCATACCACACCCAGTGTCTTTCACGGAAATGTGAAGCGCGTTCTGAGCATCCATACTGAATGATATCACAACACTTCCACTGGAGGTAAACTTGATCGCATTTGTAATCAAGTTCATGAGGACAGTCATGAGACGATCTCCATCCATATCAACAGTCAAGTCATTAGAGAGATTTGCATTATTACAAGACAACAAGATGTTTTTTCTGGACGCTTCTACAGCATTCATACTAACTGCACTCTGAAAAATAGACAAGAGACGAACAGGCGTCGGGTTCAAAGTAACTTTGCCCAACTCGAGTTTGCTTAATGTTAAAACATCATTGGTGACAACTTTTTGATACTGACCACACACCACAATGGATTCGATAGAGTCCATGATGGTGCGTATATTTGACTCGACCTGATGCGACTTTTTTATTTGAGATACACAACCACTAATAACCTCACAATTACCCAGTATACCTTGGATAGGATTTCTAATTTCGTGACAAATGCGATCTATAAACTCTTCTTGCTTTAGCCGATAGCTTTCTTCTTCTTCCGCTCTCTTTCTTTGCACCCTTGCCAACTGTTCCATACTTCTCATGTACACTTCTTCTTCTGCTCTCTTCTTTTGGATATTTGCCAACTGCTCCATACTTCTCATCTGGACATCGAATTGCTTACTATGTTGGATGGAAATAGCAAGTTGACTTGCCAACACGGTCAACACCAAAACACATTCAGGTTTAAAACAATCGGACATTAATTCATTACTCAGATACAAAACACCAGTTAAATTGCCTTGATAAGTAATAGGCATACATAAAATACTTTTACAAAGATTAGAGCCAACAGGTTGAAAGTCCTGCGTTACAGAATGAGCACACCCGATTAATAATTTTTGTCTGGTCTGCAACACATGTTTGACGATTGACATGTTACCTTTGTTCCACAACTCTAATGGCATGTTACACATGGTACGAATCTCTCCGTTATTACCACAGGTGGCCTCTACTTTGCCATCTATAATGACGCTCATGGAAGTTGCACCCGCAGTTTCCTTTATTACTTTTATTACATTCATTAATAAAACATTCATGTCTATGCTACTTGAAATGATCTGAGTGGTCTTTATTATATTTTGTAAATCAAAAAAGTAAGGATTGTTATTAGTCATGGTGGGCGTCTCAATATCATCACTATGTGACATTCTTGCAGGTTTCACCAGCAATGGGTAATCGGACAACAACTGATTAACTTTACGGTGAGCACCCCACAGGTAATAATCATCAAAAGAAGACTGAATACAAGACTCATGTAAGATTTTCATTCCTATTGATTTACAAAATTTGCCGTAACATTCATAAGCAATTGCTCTTTCATGCAACAAGTTATATTTGGTACAGTAATCAACAGACAAATCATACAAACGCAATGCCGACGGAACATCGACCTTTACATACGCAGCATACTCTGCGCTCACTAATGTATATTTATTAATAAAATTTTCTGCACAATAATGACTCCATGTTTGCAAATTACTTTGATTAGCATCCAGTTGACCAATCAAAATATCCCTTGTTTGCGAATCAATGCAATGCCCACACAACCGGATGGCCTTGATAATCAACAAGGAAGAATAAAAATTAAAAATCACGTTCACGTAAAATTTCGTAACAAATCTTTCAAGCTTAACAACAGCCGACAACTTTTTTATTAACTTTTTAGCAAATCCCAACGGATCACTCACATGCCGGTCATCACAAAACAAGATCACTTTAATCATGAAACGCAACATTTTATGTTCGGTATAAGCAAACCCCCCACCACTTTCACAATCATAAACCTCGCTCAAGAAACGCTTCTTCTCTTCCTTAATGATGTCGGTTGAAATGATGTGATTCATCAAATGACGCATAATAAAAGAATAACTTGAAATTAAACCACATGTTAATGTATTATTATTTTTTTTGGCAATGTTTAAAAAATGTTGAACCTCTTCATAGCTCCTAACCAAGTGATATCCTCCGTACAACATGATGGTGCTCGTAACTACCATGCTATAAACAGCATAAATAGTTTCTCCACATGCATTTCCCATGCTATAACACTCTCTCGAATAATCCATGGCCTGTCTTATGGGTTTGATCCAATGATGAATCAAATGGCAATACAAATGAACGGCTCTCACTCTTTGTGCGTGGTCGTCCACGAAAATCTCGAATGAACATTTTAACATTAATTCAGAAAATAATTTTCCGAGTCGATATCCCTTTTCGCTTCTGGTGTCCAACATGATGCTGCTGTGTAATGTTAATATGGCGCTGCTGTTTCCGCTGATTCCGTATTGTAAAATGGCATTCACTCCGATGGCGGACAAACAGACCGATAACGCGACTTGTCCGTTCACTTGGGCCACCACCATTAGATTTAACAACAAATCATAAAAGATTTTAATGCGCGGTTGTAATTCCAAAATCAACGAATCGACGCGAATGGAAATTTGTTCGGCATCCGTGTATAATTTTGATAATTTCGAATCGATGCAATCTCGATAAAATTGTGTGCTTTTTTGAATCTCCGAAATGTCCTTGATGTCCGGCAAATCAACTCCGTAATATCTCAAAACTCCCACGCTTGATTTGAGCCAAGATTCGCTCAGTCCTGAAATGTTACCCAATTCCACAATTTGTGAATAAATTTCGATGATTTGCATGTCGTCGTCTTTTGCGTGAATCAGAAGCATTTCGTAAATTTCATTTGCTGATTTGTAATAGCTCATGAGTCGTTGACTGGTTGCTAACTTCATGTAAAGTTGAATGCCTAACGAGCGATCCTTTGTCCAGGATTCTTCGACGGTTGGATGGAGTTTACAAAACAAGTCAACTCCGGATCGAAAATAAGAGTCGGCTGTGGAATAAGCAGAACTGTTCAAAGCAATGACGCCTGCTTGAATGTTGTATCGGATTAGTTCTTTACAAGCAGACAAATCGCCCTCTATTACAAAACGGCCCTTGTTCATGTGATCTACGATTTCACACAAGTCTTTTCCTTGAGGTGGAGAGTTTGACTGGGAGTGAGTGGATAACCAACGGCTTGCAATACAATAATGTTTGGAAGACTTTTCTTGAATGTTTAGACGGGAGTAAGCAACTTCTTGGACCCTATCGTGCGCAAAGTAAATACGATTCCCGACTAATTGCAAAAGACTGGCATTGAGTGCTGGATATAAATCATCCATGACTTTGTATTCGTCTTTATTCATGCTAATGGCCAATCGGCTCAATAAACAATTATTACCCAAACAACTCATCCATGAAATGGCTTCCTTGGTGACATTGTTGAATTGTTCAATTCTCCTTGACATTAAATGGATGACATTCTCAGTGACCGATAGAGCCTTGATTTGTTCCATGTCCCATGTCCATTGCTTCAATGAAACATCTCTCCAAAGCAGTCCATCTTGTACCAACGACTCCACGAACAATTTCACGAAGAATGGATTCCCGTTCGTTTTTTCGTAAACAATGTTCGACAAGTCCGTAGCGTGTTCGTTCTGTATGGCATCCTTGATCCATAATCCTACTTGGTCAATGTGAAGAGGTCCTAAGGTAATGTCTACGACGTTTACTTTGTCTCTAATGTATTTTAATGTAGGCACAACAATGTGGTCCGGAGTGATTTCATTGTCCCGATATGAAATGATTAGTAACGTATGGCTTTCGATGTGTTCCAAAAGGATTCTGATGAGGTGTAAGCTTTCTCTGTCGCTCCATTGAATGTCATCTAAAAGTAAAACTAAAGGCATCTCAGGTCCAGTCATGCTTATTATTAAATTACCAAACAAGTTCATCAAAACGTTTTTGGTTTCCGTGGCAGACATTTTAGGAGGCGGTTGTTGCGGTCCTATAATGTCTTTAAGGGAAGGTATGAGGTCGATGAGGAGTTGTGAGAATTTTGGGTCTAAAACATTATCCAACTTTTCTTTCCAATTGATGTGTACGTTGTTGTCAATGATTTGTTTAATGAGGGATTGAAGAGCGTCGCTGATGGCACTGTATGCAATGTTTCTTTCAAACTGATCGAATTTTCCAGTGATGAAGTGACCGTTGTGGAGTTGGACTGTTTTTTGTATTTCTCTAATCAAACTAGACTTTCCTATTCCTCTATAATGTTGTTTATTTTTTGAAGAAAAATTGTAAACTTACGAATAGCCGCTCACGAAAATGACTTGCATTTTTCCGGTGCTACATACCTGCTCAAACAAGTCAATTAATTGTTTGGTTTGTACTTCTCTGCCATAAAGTTTTTTTGGCATTGAAAACTTCTCAACATAATCCCTGGTCCCAACAGCGAAGGGTTCTACATGATTGGTATTTGGTTTTAGTTTATTCAAACATGTTTCAAGGTCATAAAGCAAACCACGACATGATTGGTATCTTTCGTCGGCGTCCTTTTCTAATAATTTAAACACAATGTCTCTAATCACTTGTGGAATGGAAGTTGGAAGTGGAGGCGCTTGACTTGCGATATGTGCATGAATTACACTAACCATGTCCATCGCTGGGAATGGCACGCTCCCGGTTAACATTTGATAAAATGTTATTCCTAGTGAATAAAAATCAGAACGGTAGTCAATGGTTCGGTTAACTCTCCCAGTTTGTTCTGGACTTATGTAAGCGAGAGTGCCGTGTATTCTTTGGATGGTATTTGGTGCCCCTTGCTCAGTTTCTTCTTGTAGTCGCGTGGCGCAACCAAAATCAATTTGGGATATTTCACCGTCGCTCCGAAGAATCATGTTGCTTGGTTTAATGTCTTTGTGTATCACACCTGCATCATGAATACTTTGTATCCCCTTCACAATTTTAATGGCATAGTTTAGAAATAAAGGAATAGTAAACCCAGAGGATGGTATAGCACTTAGTAAACTTCTGCAGTCATTGTCTTCCATCAGAATTGCGACATCTTCTCCTTTTTTTAAAAATAATAAAAGCCGGATAATATTTTCATGACGACCACTATCAAGAATATGCTGTACTAGATCAAATTCTCTGCGAAGACTCTCTGCCCTGCGACTTTTCGCGGAATCTGGTGATAGCGTCTTAACAATCACCTTTGTCCCCGACACGAGAGTTCCGTATGGTGTTTGGGTAGAAGGACCAATGAATCGGGCTTTTATTACTTGCGAGTGTGTACTCGCATATAATACATCCATGGGTTCGTACCATGGCTCATCCTTCATGTCAATATTTTGGGCAAAGTTGCTCCTAATTTAGTTTTCAACCGGAAATCATATTGTAGATTGTCCTCACTTGGGCAACAGATAAGAAGTACTGGTATTGTCGATCGACAGTTCAACAAATACATTTTCATACAGCGCATGAAGAAAAAAGTACATCACATAAAACTTGCGAATATCCGAGGCACTTGCCAAACAAGGATTGTTAAACACCCGCACCAAAGATACCACGTATTACCAAGGTAGTGCAAGGTGAGGATGTTAATTATACAATTTACGAAATGTTCCACTCGATCCATAACAGAGACCATAACTCTCTTGTGAAAAGATTCTCTCTACATCGAGATTAAAATAGCTTTCATATTACCCCGGGACCTCTAACCAGATGACCGGATAATTACAAAAAAACCGCTGTGAAATTCCTGATGAGGCAATCGAAATGGAGAACTTACAATTCAACCAATGAAAGAATTCTATAGATTGAAATAAGAGAGGTTAAAGGCAATACAAAAACTTTTAGGCGGTGATGGCTAGTTTCCATTTTTTTTAATATGCTGTTACAGTTTAAATTTTTATATTTTATTAAAATACTAAGCACTGTTCGATCATACTTTTATATCCATTGTTTCCTTAAACTCATTATGGAACCTGATCTTTGTAAAGGTTTTTGATTGAATAGATCTATTTTAAAGGACTATTTTTGAAGTCAATGGAACACAAAACAAACAATTCATATCATGTCCAACAATGATACAGTAATTGACATCCCCTCTCTTTTTGATAAAGAGGGTTGGAGGCAGGCCGTTTTGAAGGAGCTCAATGAACAAGGCCGCCTTCGTTTTAGCATGGACGATTTCATTCTTCGTAATCGCATACCAGCGAATTTCAACCCTAGTGAAGACTGGCTGCTCCTAGGTCACCCTTCACTATTTAGATATAGAAATCTGTTTTTAGGACATTATCAAACGAACTACCTCTCCATCAGGTACTGTCATGACATCGAAAAACACGGTCAAGATTACGACGGTGATTTTCCACAACCTATAGATTTTCTCGTCGTGAAAATGAATCCATCCCTAGAATATGAATTAGGATTGTTGGAGGCGGCATTTGATGATAGTGTTGTGGAAGAGGGCACTCTTAAATCAAGAATGCGACATGCAAAAAGTAAAAAGCCCCTCAACTACGAGAAGCAACTACACATTGCCGACGACTTTTTTGAAATGGATGGGACCGAGACTATTTCCAAAGAGGAGTGGCTCGGAGAGAGACCAAGAGCATTTGCCCTAAATGACATCAAGACAATCAAGATTTATGCCAACCAACTTATCGACAGACTCAAGGTCATTACGAAGGACGGTAAAGTTTATTGTTTTGGCAGCAAGTACAAAGAGCACCACAAAGAGTTTGTAATTGATATGGAACACAGCTCTCCATTAATAATAACTTGGGGGAACATCATTGGACTTTCTGGTGTGGTGAAGGTGATCCGAAAGATTGAGAGTAATGGTCAAGTATGTGAGCTTAACAGGAAAAAAGATCCGAAAAGTACGGTCCCGGATAACGACACCACCACTTTCTACCGTGGTTTGCCTTCTAACAAGTCTCAAAATGTAATGATCAAGATTGATCCCGTTAAACTCCATTCATATCATATCAATGCCATCAGCATTGTTAAGGAGCCAATCATGTCAACAAATCACGTTTGGAGGACATTATCCACAATTCTCAAGTTTGTACCAGCACTTTTGGTTTTAGCCACCTCCTGTGTTGCATTAGTAAGTTCCACGGAGACATACCATATCGATAAGAAGGTGCCGACGGTGCTTGCTTTGGCCACGGCCATATCTGTATTGTTTAATTTGACTGTAAGTTTGTTTAATGATAATTATTTTAATAAATGAACGTTTGTATTGTAATTGAGTTGTGGTAGGCTCTTGTTAATTTCCGATTCATCTTCTTGTTTATTGTCGTCTGCTTGTCTTTGTGTTTTAAAAGATTGATATTATTAGGTTTCATTGGTAAACTATAGTTGTCATAAAAATAGACCAATCAGTCCTTGTGAATGAAACACAACAAGCAAAAGAGAATTGAATTATTACGTTCGCTATTTTGAAGTTCGCATTAAAACTGGTGGAGAAAAACAATTTTTATTCAATGTAAGCATTAAAATGAATAGAACATTTGTGTGATTTCATTTTAAAGTTTTGTTGATTTTTCTACTTGTACAGGTGTTGGGGATTCAACAGGTGGTGATCTCGGTATCAACGAGCAGTTTTCTTCATAATATAAAATCTCTCTTGTCGTGTCCAAACAAATCTTATCTAACGGTAAATCGTTTCTGTCTTTTTAATGTTAGTGGATTTTGAATGCGAATGTTTGTTTACCCGTTCCGAATGGATCTTCAATCTCTTTTCCGGCTTCTTCGATTCCGAGAAGAGCGAAGCTTATTAAGAAGGTTATGGCTATGGAAAACCAATACATGTCATCAAGAACACAAAAGGGAAGTGTAATAAGATACAATAAAAGAACTTGATGTATGTGTGCAATGTAACTGAATGGAATGGGACATGTGATGATGCGGAGCAAACCAGAATCACTTGAAGACAAGTCTGTAATAAAAGTATCTAATCTACCAATTTTACCAGGGTTAGAGTTGGAAACTGGACAATTCTCATTGATCCAATCTGAGATTAAAATTAAAATGGAACCAGATGAGTTTCTTGAGCCATGTATAAAATCAGTTTCTTCCGTGCTCAATAAATGTTCTGCTTGGTTGACTTCCTCTCCTCTCAGCTTCGCCTTTAGTGCATAAATGAAGGCAACTAACAGCTCTCCTAATCCACTCTTGATTGGTTTCTTCTCAAATGCTCTGACACATCTCATTAAATTTATGGAACTAACTGTGACATTGGCCCAAAGCTTTCGACCTGTCGTAATTATTAGTGACAAAAAATTAAAGAACAACAAACCTTCCCAGTATCGATCGTAAGAACTATTGGTTCTGTACACCAACAACAATCCCAGAGGTACACCTAATAGATTGTGACCCGTGGCCTTCCAAACTGGTATATTATAGCCATAGTTCTTTAACGTGGCGAGCAGCACAGAGATTAAAGTAAAGAACATCACTCTTAGCAAAACATGCCATGACACGATACCTCTTATGGAAAACAAAACACGCCACCATTGTCTGTTTATCCCCTTTTTGGGACTTATTGACGAGTATCCTGCCTGTGCTTTAATGGCGATATCGTTGGGCTTGAGTTTTTCGTTAAGCAGCTTGAACATTGTGTTATGACAACTCAAGTGTGGTTCCAAAACTACAATGTGGTCGTCGATACTAGAGGACGGAGTGGAAGTCGCTGAGGTCATGTGCTTATTTTTATTGACGTTGGAAGCATATTTGTGTTGTCTCCTCCCTATTCAGGATGATTGACATCAATCAATCACTTTTGAGGCCTTGAATTACAAAATGCTTTTGATGTCTCGCGTGGGAAGCGTGTATTTTGTAAAGAAGCATGTTTTTAATGGGGTACGTCTTTGAAGGAAAAAGACATGGAAGAAAATACAGCAATAATAAAGTCAATGTACGAAACCACTTGGTTTTACACCAAGAACATCAAATACACGGTTGTTTAAATGAATATATCTATATTGCGAAATGTGATTGATTAGAATTTCATCGGGTAGAGCTGCCAAGAATGTTGGGTCGATTGCAAATTCTTGTGGTAGTTGCGGTGGTTGTTGCTCTTGTTGTGCATTGTTGTTGGTTGTTTCGCTCGCGGTCGGTGGTATTTGGTTGTGGTTCGATGGTGGAATCGACAGGTTCGTCATCTACTGATTTATCCATCTCTTGTGGTTCTTCGGAATCTACTTGCATTGAATGTTGATTCTCTTCGAGTGCTTGTATAGGTTGTTTCCAATTTATTCAAACGATCATCCTGTTTGTGCACCTCTAACAAACATTTTCGTAACCAACTAAAGTAATAAAGGGACAGTTGCTTGTGTTTGGATCCTTGCCAAATGATCGATCAAAAGTTTTGAATAAAAGCACGAGTCTAAATCACTGAAAATAAAATGTGTAGGAATGTGTAATTTATTGTCTAAACTACGGAACAATAGATGCGAGGTGTTTCTACCTCTGATTTGTTTTAGGGTAACCTAAAACTTTGTTTTGAAGTCAAGACTTCCTTAAAGTGATGATGTTGAGATCATCTCCAACTCTTGTTCACAATCAACGGTGGTCTTCATGCTTTCATATTTGTTGTAAAGATATTTGAACAACAGAGAGGTTAATTGAAGAACCACTGATACTGCAACTCTGGCTATAACAACGACCAAAAATGTATGTACTTGCTCGTAGAATTGTTTGCTTTGAATTCTACATGACGAAAACCAAAGTAAATAAACCATGACATTCTTCATTCCTCCAAGCACAAATCCTGTGATGAATCTTACAATTGAATCGACTAGTGGTTGTTAAGAGGTTTTGCATAAATTGTTCTTACCTTTTGAGTATAAATTGTACCGATCTTGTGTCTCCTCGGATAAGGACTTTAGATTTTGTCCAATGGTGTGCTGGAGGTACAAAGATAAGGATCCTAGAGCGGCACTGAAAATATCAATAATACACATGGACAAGACCAAGTTTAAAATTAATTTCTCAGAGCATCCGTTGTTGTCACCAACCACTATGTGAGCCCAGTTCTTGTATAGGATGATTCCCCACACGCTTAGAAAAAGTGCTGATGCACTCGAAACCACAACGCTTGTTTTAGAGAGGACTGTGGAAATGAGCTGCAGGATGTTGATTGGACTCTGTGTATTTGATTCAATATTCAACTCTGTAACTTGTGTTGTGGTGCTCATTTTGTTTTGTGAAATAATATTAGACGTTAATCGCATTGTTTTTAAATACATTCGTGTTCGAAACATACTTAATTAGGAAGTACTCTTTCACCATTTTGATACTACGATGGCCATTGATGCTCTTTTTACAATGGTATTAATCACTTATTGGGTGGCCTCTTAACAAATTTAGGTGTATTCACAACAATTCCAAGCATTAATTGGCAATTCAACGAATAAATGCAACAGAATATTTTCTGTTAGTTGTTTGGTTTCGAAACTCGCTTGTTACTGTTGAAGATTGACTTCTTCTTTTAAGGTTAGGCATCTAGAGCTGAGATGCAAATAGCAATATTGCATTCTACTTTATAGTTAAACTCCGAGCAATTAAATACTCATATGTGAACCGGTAATTTTACTGGTTTGGAGATGTTTATTTTGGTGTTTTGTTTGGCCTTCGTGCATCCAACGGTTACGAAAATTGAAATTAAATTCAATCACAAGGGTAATAAAATTTGTATTAATTATGTTGTGTTGTCGAGAAATTTAAGCAACTTTAATGATGCCGGTTATTCAACAATTATGTTCAGTGCGCGTTTTAGATCCTAAATGTGGTAATTTTTAGATGGCGAAAGCAAGTCATGGTGCATCTAAACTTCGTTTGATTGTGTTTCGAGTACTCATTGTTGTTGACTACAATTGCGTAATACTGAGCGCCAAAATAAAGGTGTGCGACTTTCTCACACAAGATGACCTGACTTAAGAAAAATAGAGCACCAAAGCTCTTACTTACTGAGATGTTAAGCGGTGTTAGATTTCACCTCACAAACGTAAACAATTCGGATGACTTGATAAAAGAAATTAATGAACATGGTGGTTCGATTTCTGCAACAGTTACAGATGTATTTCATTGTTATTATTTTATTTAACATATAAGGCGGATTATGTTGTGTTGGGACGTAGAAAGATAACAAAAGCGGTTAGTGAGGCTATGGATAGCAAAGTGACAATTGTCACGGTACAATTCGTGAAAGATTGGATTGAACACAAAACGATTCCAGATCCTAATGAATTCCTTCCAGGTTAGTCTTAAAGTATCAGATGCTAACAAACTATAGACATCCCCGTTCTTATCCAATCAACTTCAAAAAAGACTAGACAATCAGCTGATCAACCAACCACGCCAATTAAAGAAAGAGTGAATCCTATACAATCAACACCTGGGAGTGCGACCTTCGACTCTCCTGTTACAAATAAACCATTCGAATTAAAATTCGTGAATCGAGAAACGGTTGCGTACGAGCTTGCTGACTTTTTCCTCGCAAATAAACCCAAGAGTTTATCTGAAAAGAGATATGCTAGACTTGCTCAACCGTTTGGAGCTGGCAAAACAACATTCGCATCCCGTTTCAGACAGGTGATAACCGATGCAAGATGGCAGGAGATAGAGAACAAGTATGGGCGAAAAGAAGTTGATTCCCTTAAAAACGCAAAATACGTTAAAGTTGATTTCCGTGACTTTCTAGTCCAGTTCGAAGAGAGAGGAAAACTCAGTTTATTTGAGTTTATAAAGTATAATTTCAAACGGATTTTGGATGAGGACGATCAGTTCGTAGACGGATACAAAATTCCTAATGATTTTACTCCATGTATCGTCTGCTTTGACGAGGTTGGAGTAATCCACGATCAAAGAATTATTCAACATCTAAGAGAGGAATATAAGTTTGATTCAAAGCTCAGAAATCAAGACCTCAATTCGTTCATACAATATGTTCACAATTTAAATGGTTGTTTTGTTTTTAAAATAACGGCATCACCTATTGGAGAAATAGTTGATGATTTTAAAGTTCATGACAGCCCCAATGCGGAGCGTTCGTTTTTTTTAAATCCCCTCCGTGAGGTACACGTGGTTGACATCCTTGAACACACCACATTAGGCAACAAGAGTATCTATCAACTCTTGACCACTAATACTGATGACATTAAAGAATTTGCCGCATTGCTGGTTGAATATACTGCAGGTTGTCCAAGAGTACTCAAAGACTGCTTAGAATATATGATAACACATATAAAAGACAAAAGATTCAACACAAAAGACGAAAGAGTGAAAGGGATTGTTGACTCGAAAAGTCATTTGAAAAAAGAAGATCTTATACCAAACGTATTAAAAAATGAACAATCTCTATACTATGCACTTTTAATGTCAGCTCACCTCAATTACAAATTCCGTGAACAATCCCAATATGACTTTGCCGGTACTCAAAAAAACTTGGCTTATTGGATGTTCAAGTACAAACTTTACTTTGAGAGAGTTCAAGATAATGAAACATTTATTAGAATTAAGGTGGGCCGTCTCATTCTTGAGCTACTGGCATCAAATAGTCAATATTCTTCAGTCTATTTGAATAATTTGGTTAGTTCATGGAAATATGATGAAACAACAGACAAAGGAGCCATCTTTGAGAAGCTTACAAAGACCGCATTGATGAATCACATCTCGTTTGCGTGCTTAAATCTCATAAAAGATTGTCAGTGGAAAGATATTTCAAATGGAATATTCAAAGAGTGCTTTTTTGGAGATTACAAAGTGAAATTGTCAAATGAGCCAGTGAAATTATGTAACGGATTCTCTAGCAGAGTCAATGCTATTAATGACTACAACAGGCTCGATACGTGGGAACACAACTTACCTACTAATCCTGAGAGCTACAAGCACCTCTGTAGTAAACTCTTTAAAGATAATACTTTTTTCCAACCCGCCAAACACAGTAGTAGTTGGGATATTTGTTTTACTCTAAAACAACAGAGTGTTACTCCAGAGAAAGTGTTGTTTGATTTGATTGCATTCCAATGTAAATTTGTAAAAAACGGTGTTTCTTTTTCAGGTTTACAAGATGAGATTGATAAAATTAATCGATTGGTCGATGGACTTAAAATAAAAGTGTGTGTAGTTTTTGTGTCCACAAACTTGTCGCAGAAGGTATTAACTGCTGTGAACAAGGGATCAACACCATCTGGTTCGTTACTGCTAAAATCAGGATTTTATGAATTTCGTGCAGACCAACTGGTATCAATTAAAGAAGAGGAAATAGTAGCTTATAGTAAAGGGGACGAGGTGTTACAAGTACATGTATATAATAATATGCAGGTACTTTTATTGAACAGCATTGGTCTCTCAAATCTGTTGAGTGAAGAGTCCCTTGAAACTTTAGAAAAAAGCAGCAAAAATTTAGATGAGGCAACAACAGATGTGCTCAAGCGTAAGTATTGTGTTCTGTTTTTTGTATTAATGTTGTAGTGATGACACCAAACAACTTACTTTGTAATAATAATCGAAATAATATTTTAGCTGATGAGCGAAAAGTTGTAATCATCAAGAACGGTCAAAATTGCAATGCTCAATCCGAAAAAATTAACTGCCCCAAAGAATTTTTGCAACTGCGAGACATGGTAGATACCTGTTTTTCTTTTTCTAATTCTGTCATCTGCTTAAATTCATTTGAAGCCTTTGATGACACTTCAGTCATTAGAACAAATGACGTCATTTCAGCGTTCCGTAGTCAGAGCGATTTGGAAGCAGCCATAAATTATGAACGATTGGGTCTTGTAAGATGGGGAGTGCCCGGCGAAGGAAATTGCCTGTTCATTAGTATTGGAGAACTTGTTCAAGATGCGGTCGCTAGAAAAACAATAACGAATTACATGAGGAAAGAACTAGAACAATATATGAAGATGAAAATTTCTGCTGCACATGAACTAGACCTGAATAATAAACTCTTGACTGCAATGTTGGAAACGTACGACAAGGAAAGTAATCAAACAGTCGAACAATACTTGGATATTATGTCAAAAGAGAAAACGTATGGTTCCCAAGCTGAGATTATGGCTGCTGCTGAAATTTATAAAGTAAAAATCGTGATCTATCGTAATGGTGTGGAACGTTCAGCTAACGTTTTTGGTGATAGTTCCGATAAAACTATACACCTTCATCACGATACTGCTACAGAGCATTATGATGTGCTTAAACCGAAGCGAGAGTGTAAGTCACACACAACACACAAAAGTACTCAACATGTTATTGTAGTGAGCGTTGAATCGAGGAGTGGAGTCGTCATTACCATCAAGAATGGAGGAGATGACTCGGTCGCATCGCAGATGATTATGTTGCCCAAAAATTTTGAAGATTTGAGGACGTTGATCAAGGACAGGTTTGGTTTTACCAATCTGCCCGTCATTAGCAATGAGAAATATGCTCTAATCAGAGACATCAACGTCATCTCACGGGATGCAACCATTTTGGCATTCGCCGATGAAGCAAGTCGTGAGAAGGCCAGTAAACAACCAGGTAATCAGTGGTCAAGAATCCAAACGGGAAATCCTTTACAATAAAGACCGAGTGATCTTTCGAATAAAAACATGTTTTCTAAAACAAAGAAACAATAAAATTTGTTTTTACATCATAGATGCATCGAATGTCTCCGCTGTTGGTTGTCAATTTTGAGCTACTCATACTCAATCAACATGTGTGGTATACTCACATATTCAATATAAATATTAGATTGTTGTCCTAGTATATCCTCTGTAAACTACGCAACTCACAGTGAGACATTGTCGGAATCAAAAGACACTTTCTTTGTCGCGCGAAGTGAGATTTTTACAGAAGACGTCAAATGTGTTATCCATTGTCTCGAGACAATGAGACGGAAAATAAGAGTTTTATACAGAATCTCAAACAATGCTGTGCGAAAGGACACTATTGAACATCTCAACAAATTCATGATCACAAATTCTGAGTTCAATGGGAGAAAAAATTTAAAACCAGGTATATGAACATTAAATATTTCCAGTCATATCACCGATGCAGTGCTTGTTCATATTTGAGGAATACATAATATTAGTATCTTTGGTTTCAATCTCTATTATAAAATAAAGTTCACTAATTTATTTGAAAAATATCTAGTTTATACTCCTACACGTGGTGATGTCACATGTTTTCGGTGGACCAAAACGATTAACTTACAATGAATTGATCTTGAAATGATAGAAACCCGACCTCCGACTCCAAAAAATTAAAAATGACCAAGATCTCATCATTGGTATCCGAAGAGGTTGTACATTATGTTAGGGCCCATTCTGGTCCCGAGATTGACATATTAAGGAGGTTACGTGAAGAGACTGCAGAAAAGACCCAAAGATTTAGTGGAATGGTATCAAGTCCAGAACAACAACAATTAATGAAGATCATCTTGAAGCTTTATGGGGCAAAGAAGTGCATTGAATTGGGAACATTTACTGGCTATAGTGCTTTGTGCACCGCCCTCACCATTCCAGAAGACGGAATTGTGATTGCTTGTGATGTATCCGAGGAGTGGACAAGTATAGGAAAGAAGTATTGGAAAGAAGCAGGTGTAGATCATAAAATTGACTTGAGATTGGCACCTGGCACCGAAACTTTAGATGCCTTGTTAGAGAAGGAAGCTGGTACATTTGACTATGCTTTTATTGATGCCGATAAAGTCGGCTATGACTCTTATTATGAGAGATGTTTAAAATTGGTGCGTAAGAATGGACTCATAGCCATCGACAATGTACTTTGGTCCGGAAAAGTTCTTGACGAAAGTGTAAATGATGACGATACCGTCGCTTTGAAGGCACTTAATGAGAAAATAAAGAGCGATGATAGAGTTGAGGTGGCCATGACAACAATTTCAGATGGTGTCACATTTTTGTTGGTCAAATAAAATTACTTTAATTGATCCGTCGGGTTTTCATGTGTTTTTAATGTGGACGGATGACGTCTTCATGCACGGATTGTGATTGTGTTTGTGCATTACTTTTGTAATAAATAGTCAACTCTTCTCGAACAGATGTTTGCGTAAAGAAGATATTAGAACAGAGTAGATCAGAATGAAATAATTTATTTATTATTTGTACAAGTTTCTTTGATTGATTCTGGTAACTCAAACTCCCTCAAGTCTGGACTTTTATCCGAAACAATCTCATAGTATTGCGGATATTCACCGTCGGTATCTAATCTCACCGGCAATGTTGTTTTGGAATCAATCCACATTGTTATATTAACCTCTTTGTTGTACCATTTATCAACTATATGGTCACGCATTGTCGTGACACCAACAAATGTCGCATTAGTGAATATGGGTGTTTTAAAGAGGTTCTCTTGTGCTTGTCTTTTCAGGCACGTAACCAAATCCCCTTGGTCATATACAAGAACATATTCAACATCTGCCTTATAGTCAACATAGCTTTGTGTTTGATCAACATAATTGTCTATGCGAATGCGTTCGTTGACTGCATCTCCGAATTGCTTAGCACAGCGAGGACGATCCTCCAGTCCAATGTATGCAACGAAACTACCATACACATTTGGTTTGTATGCAGGTTTGGTGCAATAGACGAGCGCGATTATTAAAAGGAACGTGGTCGTTGAGGATGAAATCATTTTTTGAGTTGAGTAACCTTACAACAAGTCATCAATCACACTCAAATTTTGTTTTAATTTCATTTTTATTCTAATGTGAGCATTGTATTGTTGGTCTTGCATTGATGACTTTTGTCGTAAGATCCCAATAAAAAGAAAAAACAGGATATTTATCCCACCTCGTCCTATTATCAACCATCAATTATGAGATTGTCATATTTGTGAATGTCATAGTAGTGTTTGATGCAGTTGAATTACCTCCAAATAAATAAGGGAAAATAATACTGGAATATGATGGGAGAAAACCGGCTCCTGGAGCTCCTACTAGTATTTTGCACTGAGAGTTGTAGCATGAGCTATTTCCGTCTCCCTTTTGCTGGTTGCACCAAAAATAACCAATGAGTTGATAAAGACTACCACCTCCATAATTAAATATTGATACCACCGCCACAACTATCAAAAGAAAACTCACTAAGCTCTTTATTGAACCTAGTGTCTTTGGTGGCCTCTTGCAAATAAAAAGTAGTTTTAATTTTATCAAATACATCTCAATGACTCCTATTATAAGGTACATGAGAGAAATTAATGGGAACGCTACCATTCCACAATATAATATGTACAGTTTGTACACTGCGAACAAATACAGATCACAAACATCAAAATCTGGTCGAATATCTTCGTCAGATCCTTCATTAGATCCGTAGTGCTTCTTTATTTTGTAAATGAGAAGTGGAGCTAGAATATCTGCTAAAACAACAGCAACAAAATCTAATATCATCTGAATAATGTATTGATTACCGAGCACATTGATGATACAAGGCACTGAGAAGAATCCCTTCACTCCACCCAATAAATAAATATTTAATAATCTGAACACAATAATTTTAAACGAATTATGAATTCTAAAATGAGACCATGTGTGGTGCTTCTCAAATTGAGTCAACTTTAAACTTATCAACGTGTAGATAACGTTGATAACACTTATAACAACTGATATACATAGGGATATTGGAGTCAATATAAATTGGTTTGTAGCAATGTATGATCCTGTTGGTCCCGCCACAGTGTACAGAACTGTAAAATTTTGTACAACAGTGAGGCAAATCGTTACAACCAGCTGAAACAGCAGGAGAAACACAAAAATTCCATACGTTAAAGTGAATCTTAGTAGACGTTGTCTAAAAGTAACGTCAACGTTGGCTTTGATGATGTTGTCCTCATCATCTACAAATCGCTCCTCGCAATCAAACTCTCCTCTTTTATCAAATTGTTTCTTTGTCAAGAACCAATAAAAAGGACCAAGCAGCAGCGTTAATAAAATACAAAAAAAATTAGTAGACCG
Source organism: Acrasis kona (assembly GCA_026419775.2). NCBI lineage: Eukaryota > Heterolobosea > Eutetramitea > Acrasida > Acrasidae > Acrasis > Acrasis kona. The sequence continues at coordinate 36,539 of JAOPGA020000766.1, forward strand.
CCAGACCCATACAATCGAGGGACTAAAGTCAGAGGAGTAAAACATATTAGGTAGCACTCCTTTGGCTATTGCCATAAACCCTTGGTCTCCTCTAAAAATTTCATAAGAACCTACAGCAATGTACGTAACAACATTTGCAATCTGCACAACGGTAAATATCGAAGCCAGGAATAACAGGAGAATGTGAAAATTAAAATAAAGTCTAATGCTTAATCCATACTCCTCCTCTATTAAATTCCATGAACATGTAAACGATGGTCTCGTTCTAACGTGCTCGTCTATTACTTTCTCGACTTCTTCGACTTTTTCTGGTCCACTCGGAACGATAAAAGGTTGCCCCTTTTCAGTGTGGACTACTCGAAATCCCTCTGGTGGTTTTAGAGATATTCTGTTTCGAAATGGTTTAAGACCTGCAGCTCCTGAGCTCCAAAATGAATCTGTCGCGCCATCGAACGAGTACACTGATTTGTGTTTGCTTTGTGTTTGTGTTTGTGTGGGTGCTGCACTTATCCAACGATGAGAGCGACGTGTATCGGTATTACCAGCGACTTGAGGATTAAGCTGACCCTTCGTAGTTCCAGTCATAGTCTATTTTAAAGTAATTTACACAACTATGGTAATATTAAAAATATACTAATTAGATTCGAATCGAGCTTTCTACTTCGAAAAATCGTTTACAATTTTACAACCAGTAAACCATACCAACGACAGAAGAAGAAGAACGAGAATGATGATTTGAACAAGAGAGATAAAGTTACACTTTACATTTTATTCACAAGATTAAGTGTGCTCTAATAACTACCTTCTTCGTGTATTCAATTTATGTTTAACCATGTAAGTAACCCTTGCAACCCACATTGTGGCGGCTTTTGCTGTAATCAAGGCTAAAAGTCCACAAAGTAAAACATCACTATAATTTATACCTTTTGTAGGAACCAAACATGCTGCTTGTGGTCGTTTAGGATTATAGTAAACAAGAACTTCTTGACCAATTCTAACTTGAACCTCAATGTCCTCTGGATCAGCTCCGAATGGTGGCAATATCCGTCTTGATATTGAAAAACTCTTATAATACTGATTTCCTACTCGGTATTTATATAAAATGTCATTTACAGTCCTGCGGCCATGCGTAGCACCAGTTATAACTCCAGTAACAGTTGGCCACGAATGAGATTCCGCATATTCAGATACACGAAGATAAGTAGTGTATAATGCAAATCCTGTGCCAAGTGCAAAGACACCTGATAATACCATTATTGTAGCATGGTCTGAATAAGTATCGTCCTTGTAAGTGTTTTTGCGGTTGTTAGAGGCTACTTTCTTCATAAAATCCCTTGGCCATATTGAAAGATGCCTTCTTGTTGCAACATAATTTCCAACTCGGTTGAGTCCTCTTATCATATTTTTTTGTAATAGTCGGATCAACTCAGGTCTTTGATTCTTGACCAGAATGATTGTTGTTGTTTTCCCTACCTGTACGGCAGTGCATAAAAGCTAAAATAAATTGAACGAAAAATGTATTAAATTACTCTCTTAACTCTCCTCGTCCGGAATTGTCATTGTAAATATTTTCATCATGTTACTGGACATGTCAATCGCTTTAAAGTGCCATCCGTTTTGTCGAAACTATTAATAATCTTGAAAAAAAGATGCTTTTGGACTTGTTGGCAGTGTTGGTGAGCATTGCAGTAACTGGTGTGAATTCGGACTCATCTGCCAATTACATTTACACTTATGCAGGATTTGGCTCAGGAGACTCTGGTGCAGCAGGACCAGCTAACATGGCAAAGCTTCGAAGTCCCGTCGCCTTTGCACTAGACTCCAGTAACAGTCGATTGTACTTCTCGGACTACTACAACAACAAAGTAAAGTACATCAACACCAACACCGGATACATTTATGACTTTGCAACCGGTTTTAAAGGACCGTGGGGCCTAGCACTTGACAACAAAAACAACCTAGTTTACGTTGCGGATGCCGAAAACCATGTAGTAAAGGTCATCAACAGGACTTCAGGAATCACAAGTATCTTCGCCGGCACATTGGGTGTGAGTGGCACCACCGGCGACAATGGACTTGTGAATGCATCGCGCTTGAATTATCCAAACTTAATGTCCTTGGATAGTATTAACAACGTTTTGTACATTGTTGACCAAGGCAACAATAAAATAAGAGCAGTGAACATGACCTCCCGCATCATATCTACTTTCGCAGGTAATGGTACCAGTGGTTTCTCTGGCGATGGAGATTTAGCAACAAGAGCTTCTCTACAATATCCATCTGGTCTATTTGTCGATAACATAAACAATCTTGTTTATATAGGAGATGGACTCAACAGAAGGATCAGAGTGGTAAACACACTCACAAACATCATTCGCACGTTCGCAGGTAACTCTAGTTCAGGTTACTCTGGTGATGGAGGAAATTATACTTTGGCTCAGTTTAAATTAGTCGGTAGCATTTTGGTAGTCAATAACACAATGTACGCTGTAGATCAAGAAGCTCACAACATTAGATCGATTGATCTCAGCACTGGCATCATAAACACATTTGCAGGTGTTGGAGGAGAAGTTGGCTACAAGAATGATGGTTACCCGGCAAATACAGCTTTGTTTAATCGCCCAATCGACATTGTAGTCGATAATAAAAAAGGTGTAATGTATGTAGCTGACTTTTACAATGGCGTAATTCGAATGATTACACTTAATAAAAAACCATCACTAGATACTGTCGCTCCTCCAAGTACTTCTTCTTCTCTTGTACTTACATTTAATGTTGATGACTATAATTTTGGTGTATACTTAAACGGTTATCAAGTGGTGGGCAGGACACTTGGAGGTCAGTACAAAACTATACCTTTGCAGCATCGAATGGAGATGTTTTGGCAATGTTTGCTTACAACGGAGGCGCAGCAGCACAGATTTGTGCACAAGTTACTGACAAGTCCAACAACATTATTTCGCTAACAAGTGCGGACTGGATGTGCACTTCTAATATAAATGCAGATCTTTCTAATGATTTTACTGGATATTCACCTGCTGTTGTATTAGGTTACAACAATGGAGTAGGAGTCGCTGCATGGGATCCTGTTAGTAGTATAAATAGTACAGCTGCACGTATATGGTGGAGTACCACCTATGGTCTCTATAGCATTTGTAAAACTACATTATCAAATATACCTTCTATTACTACCCCTGCACCTTCACCTACTGCACCTCCTGCACCTGGCGCTCCTGAGACAACCAGACCTACAGTCAGAGTACCAACGCCAACACCTTCTGTGAATTCAGTACCTGCTACTTTGAAGAGTGGTGCAATGATGGCGTTGTTTTTGGCAGTGGTGAGTACTGCATTATTGGTTTGATTCAGATGTGACGAATAAATCATAGTAACTTGCGAAAGTCATCCTCTTCATCGTTTTTTTCATAAAATTTAATTGTCACCATCCTCACGATTATACTAATATTTAGTGTTAGAGTACTTGTGCTCTGAGCAACTCGCAAATTCTCATTGAAGTTGATGGATTTTACTCAACTTAATAAATTGAATGTCGTTGTCTGTTTTAAAGTTCGATGAGAACACACTCAGTACAAATGAGGGATGGAAGTATATGGAGCAGATTATTCTTGATAAACACATAAAATCCAATGAGAATGTATTGGTTGTATTTTCTCACCTTGAAGACGACCGAGAGACTTTTTCACAATTGATTGAGGAAGCATGCCGAGTTACCTCCATCAAAGATAGACAAAAACTAGTTGCACAACATGGAAGAAGCAGAGGAGTTCAATTTGAAGACGATTATGAAGAAGATAGCTTTTTTGATGGTAGTAGAGATTGGATGGACAAGATCTTTGAACTGGCTTCCAGTCTTAATTTAGGGGAAAAAATCAACTCAAAATCTTGGGAAAACATTGATAACGTAGATCAATCAAATTACACTGAAAATCAATTAGAAGTTTATTATTTGATGAGAAGTGTTCAACAAACTTTTCTTGGTATAGCACTTATAAATGACAGATCCATTGATGCAGTCTTATCCATCTTATTGTCAATATCTAGGTACTTTGAAAATTATTTTCCGAAACTAACATTCAAAGCGAGATAGTATCACGAATGGCCTTGATGTATTTCGAATCTTGCGGCATGACAGATGCCATCCTCATGGATGATGAGACTACACAGTTACAATCATGGTTGACCATTTCGCCAGCAGTCAAGCCCAACACACCTCAACTTAATGCACACGTGGGAACCGCACAACTTACAGCATCCTTAATACATTCAGGAGTAGTGTCTCATGAAAACGTCCAAGTTGAGTTTTTTGTAGATGATTCTTGGGGTCTCTTCACAAGTCACATTCCAGCCAACAGACCTTTTGACTCCTCTAGACTAATCAAAAAAATGTCGCATGATGAAGCCTTGGAGATCGCAGCCACCAACTCACACAATGCACTTCACACAGATGCCATTCGTATCTTACAGTAAGTCAGCATTTTTCATCATTTTTAAGTTTTTATTAGGGATAACAAAATTGATCTCCTCATCAAGTCGGTTAAACTTTTAAAACAAAATCCGGAGTGCAAGGAAGGAACCCGCATCACTAATGTTGCCAACAATGAACCTAGAGCTACTTGCTTGTGTTTGAGGCCAGGAATCATTTTAATTTCAATTGACTCTCTTGAGATGTGGAAAAGAATTGGTTTCTTGGGTGATGTATTCTCAACTTTTAAAAAAAATAAACTAAGTGTTGATTTTGTCACGACTTCCGAAGCAAACGTCACTTTGACGTTGGATCTTGATGACAATCAACTTGATCTTGAAAAGTTAGAATCTTATATGAATGAAATCCGGTCCATGAATTGTCGTGTTACCATAAAGTCTCCTTGTACTGCGATCTCTTTGGTAGGAAGAAGGGTTGCGCAGAGGCTTAGCGAAGCACTTGAAGTTTTCAACAAACACTCTTCTGTATGTGTACATTTAATTTCACAGTCAGCGAGTGATGTAAATTTAACTTTTATTGTAAACCAGAGCGATGCTGAGAGGATGATACATGAAATCCATGATGCAATCTTTGGATCAGTTTCACAAGAGGATACTTTGGGTCCGAGATTTGGCAGCTTGTTGACTCCTTATGCCGTTGAAAGCGACCTTGTAAACCATGTTAGTGGACCTGATGTATGGTGGCGCCAAAAGCGTGGAGAGTTGTTGTGTTTAATGATGGAAAAGTCTCCTCCTCAACCTCTGTACGTGTATGATTCCGAACATTTGACTCATCGTGCTCGTTCAGTCATGTCTACTTTTCATAACAATAAACAAATTGATGCAAGTGTGTATTATGCAATCAAGGCCAATTCTAATCCTAACATTCTTCAAATCTTTTATAATGAAGGTTTAGGATTCGAATGTGTTTCCATAGAAGAGGTTAATCTTATATTAGAATTGTTCCCAAGTATCAACAGAAGAAATAGAATTTTATTCACTCCTAATTTTGCTCCTAGACATGAATATGAAACTGCCATATCACTTGGTGTCCGTTTGACTCTTGATAACATTTATCCTTTGCAATGTTGGACAGACTTGTTTGTTGGTACCGGAATCATGTTAAGAATTGACCCTGGACAAGGAAAGGGTCATCATGAAAAAGTAAACACTGCAGGTAAACAATCAAAGTTTGGTATTCATGTTAGCGATATTGCTTGGGTAAGACTAATCTGTCAAGACAATAATATTGTAGTTGAAGGACTCCACGCCCATCTTGGTAGTGGAATTACAGACAATGCATCTTTATGGAGCGAAACTGCTCATTTCTTGTATGATCTTGCAGAGACACATTTCCCAAATTCTTATTTAATAAACGTTGGTGGTGGCTTTGGTGTTCCTCAAAAACCCACTGATGTTGTTCTTGATATTGTTGAAGTCTCAAGAGGTTTGGCTCAATTCAAGAGACAGCATCCTGCCGTACAACTAATGATGGAACCTGGTAGGTACATGGTTGCAGAGAGCGGCGTTATATTATCTAATGTCACACAAATTAAAAGCAAAGACGACTACCACTTCTTAGGACTTGATGTAGGTATGAATTCTCTCATCAGACCAAGTCTTTACAACGCACACCATGATGTCTTCAACCTCACCAAGAACGAATCCAATCCCGATCAAACTCAAACATACCAAATCGTGGGGCCCATCTGTGAGAGCGGAGATGTGATTGGAAAAGATCGGGTACTACCCATCACTCACGGTCAAGACATTATAGTAATATGCACAGCAGGTGCTTATGGATATTCAATGGGCAGCAAATACAACATGAGACCAATAGCAGAACAAGTCATCATATAATAATAAAATTTACAAGTTTATTTACATTACGAAGAAAATGTTAAAATGTCACAGTCGGAAAATGTTACTTTTTGTGCAATCTTCTTCAAGTTTCTTCTCTGGTAGTTCTGTATCGTGTGTTCGCACTCCTCCACAAATACTTCCGAATTACACATTATAATGTAGTCGCTTGTCGCATCCAACTGCTTAATGTTCTTATTCACGACTCGCATCAACTGTTTGGGTCTTGATAAATTTGCATTGTTTGTATCGCGATGTCCAAGCCGTCCTTGTTCTCCCTTTCCCCACGTGTACACTTTTCCATTCTTCAACAGACATGCCATGTGGTTGCTTCCTGTACATACTTTATCTACATCTCCTTCTAGTCCTTGTACTTTTGTAGGCTCCTTAACGTACTTCATCATTCCAAGTCCTAATTGTCCGTAGGAGTCATCTCCGAAAGTATATAATTCGTCAGTGCAGGTAATCATGGAAGTGAAAAAATCACCACCGGACACGAATCTCACTCTTGTTGGAATTTCAACTTTAACTGGTGTTTGGCAATCATTACTTTGGAATTTTCCCATAATGTACACGGCGCCTGAATTGTCAAGGACTAGGGAATTGTTACACGCGGCGCTCACTTGGACAACTTTAAGGTTGGGAGATTGAGCGAAAACGTGGTCAAAGTACTTTACTTGAGTGGGGACGGTTACTTGGTTATTAATGGGACCGACACCTAAACGTCCGTACTTGCTGCTGCCGAAGGTAAACACTGTTCTGTCGCCTGCAACGATGGAATGGCATGTACCTGTGGCTACGTGCTTGATGCCTCTTAGATTGGGAATGACGGCTGGGCTGTCTAGGGGGGAAGTGGTGTTGCCGACGCCGCATTGTCCGTAGTCATTTTGGCCCCATGAAATGACGTAGCCTTCTCCGTCGGTGACTAGTAGCGAGTGCCATCCTTTGGTGGCGAAACTCAAAATGCGATGACGCGATACTACTGGGTCAATCACACTCAAGTTAACAGGTCTGTCTTTTGCCTCTTGATATTTACCAATACCATAGCCCCTGCCCATAATGTATAAGTGATAGTCAGGTTTGGCGCTCAAGATTAATTGATGAGCTGCACCTGCTTTCATTTTTTGTAGAGCCAAATTATTAAAGTATGGCTTGAATTGTTTAAAATGATGCCTTTGACCACCGAAAAAGTACACTATAGGTTATTAGATTGAGTTGCAATGCTATTATGCTTACTTTCATGCTTTAATGAATGCGATTGGTGTGTCTCTATGATGATTTCCGTACTATCATCTGTTGAGAATGAATCTCTTTTTGTTAAAGAAGCAGCTGGTAGTACAGGCTCATCAGCCATGAATTGATTGTTGTCTTCGACCTCCTCTTGAACTTGAAGGTTTCTGACTCGCGTCGCTCTTGGTGAACTATTTCCCCATGCTATTGTCATTTTGTGTTGTTGTTTTGTTTACACAGATTTTTTTCGTAAGATTTCAGGGGAGATTTAATTTATAGTTTATTTTTAGAGGTATTATATTTCTGGATCGATATTTTTGGAATAGACGAGTTGACTTCATAAATGGAATCATAAGAATACAAAAAAGGTCGCGCTTGGACACCGGTAATGGTATACAGGATTAGCCGATTCGAATATGTTGGTGATTTTAATAACTTGAGAGGACTCACGTCAGTGAATCTTGAAGGAGTGATGTTTCCTGCTTAAAACACAATTTCTGTTAAGACCTACGAAATCTTTCGTGAAGAGAGCTAATCATAATAAAATATATTGCTGGTCGTTAAATATACAAGGGTCATGTGCTTTGGTTTTTGAATGTGAGGAGTTGAGGCACCACATGAAATGCATAGGAGGGTATCTTAAGAATGATGGTAAGAATACAAGAAAATAGTGATCTCTTTGTCAAGTTATCGGAAAGTAAACAATTTCCGAAAGCTATTTCTTGTAACGTTCCTAAAATAACCTTGGTTGTCTATAAACACCAACTGAGTTACACGTCCCATATTCTCGCTCATCTGTATAATATGAATAGAGCTGTTTTATAAGATATTTTTATCTCGAGAGGAGCTTTTATGAAGTTCCATAAGTTATTACTTTGAAATTACCATCAAAATCTCAATTCTGGAATCTCGAATACACAGGAAAGAGTAAAGTTGCCTGCAAGGACAGTCAAAAAAACAAACCAGGTAATAAAACTATGGCGCAATCATAGGTTGTGTAGTCGGAGGTGTCGCTTTCCTTAAGTGTTCTTGTCGCTGTTGCGATTATTGTTGGTGTTATAATTTATAAGAGAAGAGAAAAATCGTAATTAATCCTCTAGTAATTTTTGTCTACACTACGAATTGTTATCCATTTACATTTGTGGTTATGAGTTCATTCATTGATGCTCAGCACTAGACAAGAATTGTGACCAACCCTCTTTTTTCCTTGTTGCTTCCAAGATTACACAAGAATGGCATGCAACAATTGAGTTTAATGGATCCACTTGTGTAACACTTACGGTAAATGCCACCGAATTTAAATGGCACGACTTTAGGTGAATACTGTAAGAGGAAAAAGACAAGAAAATCTGGTGCGAACAAACCACTACCTATTTTGCCTTCCGTTATTTCTGATGTAAGATTTGATATACACACATATACTGTATAACTAGAAATTGAGTGTACTAAACCAGTGACTGCGCTATCAACCACGTTCTCTATCTGAGGAAGAGATCCAGGAGCACATATCAGGGAAGAGACAATAGGGACTTTTTTAAACTTGTAGGCATTTATAAATTATTACAATTTGTGCTGAGGGAGAAAAAAGTACAGACGCAACTTTCTTACCTAGATTCTGCTCCGTTGAAATCTCCAGATTATTTTCTGATCTATTCCTTGTTAACAAAAAAAAATGGACGAGTCCGGAATTGAACCGGAGACTTCTTGCATGCTAAGCAAGCACTCTATGTCAAAAACCAACTGAGTTACACGCCCTTCATATTTAGATATGAATGATAAAGTACGGTATATTTATATGCATCTGAGTTGTTTTTGTCTCGGTCACAATGTTTACCTAACCATACCGAATCAACTTTAGAACGTACAATAATTATTAAGAAAGTTATTAAAAGTACACGGTACGTTTTATTTTTAATTTACAGCATTTCCTACCTCCTCTAAATGAATCTCTGCTACTTTTCCATTCATTTTGCAACTCTTCACCAACAATTGTGTACCAGGTGCAAGTAAACTTTCCTTTTCATTTGAATAAAATGTAATAGATGAAATATCGATAGCCGTTTTGGTGTCAATTGTTAAAAACGAACAGCTGCCTCCACATCCATTCATGAATCCTCTTGCAACCTAGAAAAAAACGTTAAATGTACAAAAGTTTAAATACATACACTTTCTTCGGATGTGCAACTGGATACACCCCACCAAGTAATTGTACTTCCGACCGTATATTGCTTAGATAAGTCCACGGAAATTCCTCTCCATAATGTTCTGTTTGTTTGCGGTAAATGTTTCATTGCTTCAAAAAACAAACGAAGGTAAGGAAAGTATTTTTTGACACCGGATCTGTTTTCGTCACGTAGAACTTTGTTGAGAGCGGCGTAAATAGCGTTTGAGGTGTAGAGCATGATGGCAGCGTACAATGCAGCTTTCATGTGTTTGACTGGGTTGCCGGCTTGTTTCTCTTCTAATTCGACACCCATGCTATCCGACGATGAAACTGACGATTTTGCACAGATTCCAATGGCTGCTTCGGCAAGTGATGCTGGACAAGCTAATTTCATAACTCCCTCAATTGGTGTCAATCCTGGTTCTTCATTAACATCTTCGAAGCCCATACGTAGGTAGAACTTTAAAAGTTCTTGTTTCTCTCTAACGATTTCTATTGTGGACATGGCAGGTGGCTTTCTTCTTCCGAAGGATGTAGGTATTAAAGTATAAAATTCCGAAGAGAGATGAACGTATTCTTCTTGGTCTTGTTGATTGATTGCAGTTTCTAACCTTTCGAGTACGTTTTGTCCTTTTTCAATTTGGCTCTTGCTTAGTCTTCCCATGGGCTCTTCTTCATTATTTCCATCATCACCTTCGGCCTCCTCTGTCTCGACTATATTATATTTTTTGTTTTTTTTGACAAAGGAAAACCTTTCGTTCCAATCGTTGGCTGTTTTCGATTTAAATTGTTTCTCGAATGCACTGATTCCCGAGTCGATGTCTTTTTGCTTTTTGAAGTCACTCCTGCCGTTTTCTCCTACTCGACCATACCTTGTGAAGAGTACGATATCAGAACCGTTGTCTTTTGTAAGGAGTTGAATGAGATAAAATTTGTTGTTGTTATCTCCTACATTTGTTTGGTTCAACTTGATGCTATAGTCTTCGTGGACACTGTATTCGGTATCACGAATGGTCCTATCTACTCTCGCGCCTCTTCTTGGTGGTGTAGTCTCATCTTTTACGCTTTCAGTTGTTTTAGCTTTTTTAGCTGGTGGTTGTTCCTCGTCCTCCTCGGCTTCATCCTCACCACCGTCACCACCTTTGAGAGCATCTTTGAGGGCTTTTTCATAATCTACCTTCTTCTTGCACCACTAAAACCGAGTTATAAAAAAATAGAGTACAGACTGCTTACTGAGTAGTCACAATCTAATTCATCTAATCGTTCTTTCAATTGAGCTATGGTAACCATGTTGACCCTTTAATTGCAGTTTTTTGGAGTTCTCGTTCTCCTCCATTTAAAAGTGGACTTTTATTACAACGCTTAACAAGCAATTCACTAAAATACTGGAAGATTGATTACCATTATTTTTAATAATAATTTATTAACGAGTCGTTAGCCATATAAAACTTAAATGAAGAGGTAATTAATGACTAACACTTCGAATCAGATACCAATAGGCGCCAAATTCTTATTGATGCAATCATATTCATGAAAATGAAATTGTTGCTTTGTGTCGTTCTACTAATAGTTACTATTTCGTTATGTGAGAATCTAAAAAGATGTCAGTTGATAAGAAACACTTTATTTTGGGAAGGAATTCATTGCGATGGCTTATGGAATGAATATTACAGTAGAAAATGTACTTTTGAACCGACCGTCTACTTTCCTATGGCACTGGATAAAACTGTGTTGGAATGTTGTTAATAAATTGCTTTGATTTAATATTCCAAAAAAATGTCGTTCACGAGAATCGAACTCGTGTCTCAGGTGCCACAAACCTATATTCTACCATTAAACTAGAACGACTTTCCATGGATTATGTATCTATTTTTAACTTGGCTATGCAATATTTGATCGGCAGTCAACCATCAACTGATCAACAATGTTGCTTCAATTACTCACGTTATTACTTATGATAGGATATGCTTTATGTAACGCCATAGGACATTGTTACCATACAATACATGTTGTGGACGATATCACCGGTAGGGGAGTACCACTAGTAAATCTCAGCACCGTCAATTTCGTCCCACATTATACCGACTCAAATGGAATCATCGCATTTTATGAGCCCGACTTGATGAATCTACAACACAAAGTATTCTTTCACGTATCCAGCCATGGTTATGAGGTGGACATTGATGAAGAGGGATACAGAGGAGTGGCTATAAACATTGAATGCGGTGGAGAAACACAAATCAAGATTCGAAGAACGCAGATATCGCAAAGATTGTATCGATATTCAGGACAAGGCATCTACAGAGATTCGATAATGACCAATACACTTACCGACCACATACCAGCGCACATGAAGGAAGGATTAAATGCTGGCGTTACAGGTCATGATTCCGTTCAATGCATTGCCATTAACGACACATACTATTGGTTTTTTGGAGACACCAATTCAGCCGAATATCCTTTAGGTAACTTTCATACAACATGCGCCACCACAAACCTCAAGGACACCATCAAGAACATTGATCTCTTTGTTGATTTAAATTACATTAAGCAAGATGCCTTTGTGAAGCCAGTCGCACCCATGAAGCCATTAGCAAAACCAACCTGGTTACATGCACCACACACTACGGATGGAACAGAAAATAATCTCTACGCCTCCTACTTTAAAATAACAAGTCCAGAAACTAGAGGCATCATGAAATGGAATCCTGAAGAAAAAATGTTTGTAAATGTTCTTGTTATTGATACAAAAAAATATAATGTGTGGCCAACTCATGGTGGTCATACTCTTATTGTTGACGATTATGTTTACTTCATGAATCCCTTTCCTTTTGTCCGTTGTCCTAAGAACCAATATGCAGATTTGTCTACTTACACATCATTCAGTCCACTTGTAGAAGGAACCAACGATTTCGATTTAAACAACATTAAACTGGATAGAAGTGAATCTGGAAGAATACGTTATGCTTGGAAGCGTAACACGTCGCCGCTGACCGCAAGTGGTATGTATGTTCTTGTTAAAAGTGGAAGAATGAAGCCAGAGGAAGCCTTATGGTTGATACAATCTATGGATCAGAATATGACGACAATCATCATGGTATCTGGTACAGTCAATTATAATGAATACAGGAAAAAGTACATTCTAATCTCAGGTCAAATATTTGGAGATACTTCTCTGCTTGGTAACATATGGTACTCTGAATCTGATTCTCCATTAGGTCCTTGGTCTTATGCTGTCCAAATTGCTAAACACAACTCGATTGACTTTTACAATCCGCGCCATCATCCACTTTTTGATCAGGGTCCTAACCTCTACTATGAAGGTACTTACGTTAGAACATTTGACACTCATGGTATACCAACCCCTTATTATGATTATAATCAACAAGTACACAAATTAAATCTTGATGACATTAGACTATTTGATGTTCCAAACGCTGTTTATAAGAATGGTAATGCGTATACCATGACTAAACCTAATGGAAGCAGTACCAAGACGGTATTTTTAGCTCATGATAGAATGTGTTCGAATTGTGTAGAGGTTAGGCAGGATAACACTGGAAGGTTATACGTTAACAATGCACCAAAAAACTCTTCATTTGCGTTCTACGCGAAAACAGTATGGAATTGTAAAAATTCGAGTTGTAGGCAGAGGTCCATTCAAATGAATGTTGATGGAGTTATAATACATGTATTTAAAGTACAAAAGAGTTTATCAGAATCAATTACTCTGTAATTTTATTGTTCATAATAAATTTCTTGTTTGCTTATAAACTTCTTGTGTGTATGTCTGCGGTTGAGCGAAGGTTACGTATAATGCTACCTGCATCCGGTAGCAATGCCGGTTATTGTTGATAATTTTTCGTTGACAATGTCTTCATTTCACGAGTATGAGTGTTCTATCCAAGAATATATTCAATGTTGCGCATTAGTGTAGGACGAAGGCACGATATGTTTTTAATGCTTTGCATTATTTAATCAATTTTATGTACTCCTGCTTGTTGATTGAATGGTACTTATAAAGCCGAATCTAATTGACACTTAAAACACCCTTATTAAAAAACACCTGTATTCTTTATTTGTGGCTACTCTATGATGACATCATCACAAAATCAATGCGGGCTGATTTCTTTTATTTACCGGTACGAAATGGGTGAACGAAAATTACCGGCAGTCATACGATAATACCGGAAGTAATATGATGTCTTACCATTTTTGTCGACTGATGTTCACAAATTTACACTATACAACGATCTAAAAATAAAATCTACAAATCGCAAACTGTGTCGATCTTACATCTTTATTCAAAACATTTGTGCACAATGATGGGCACCAATGATGAAGAATACGAACAAAAAGCGAAATCGCATATGCTCCATTCAAATAATGTACAGTGGAATAATGTAGAACAACAAACAAACACATCGAACACATCACAGGTATCGCAAACTCCGTTTTTTCAAAACTACGAACATGTACATCCTAACATTATTTCTCATTTATCTGAAAACCAATTCATGCAAACGCAAGACGAAGATGCAGGCATTTGGCCGACATTGTTGGAAGAGACGGAACACGAAATAAGTTCTTCACTAACCAAAAAAAACAATGTAATATCAACCAATATCAACGAAAACTTGTTATCAAACGTTACTGAACCTGTAACACACATATCGATTGCAAACTCCGCGCCAACTTACACCATTTTATCGCAGCAGACAACAACGCCTACTGAGTACAACTTAAATCAAAACAAAGGGAGAGGAAGCAATACAAAGCCAAGGCAAATACCGTCGGAAGCTCGAGCATACTTAATGGTATGTTACCGGAGAAAATACATTTTGTTGCTAACATTTTTTTAGGAATGGTTTTCCTCCAATACAGCAAATCCTTATCCTACTACAGAAGAAAAAAGAAAAATGGAAGAAGCTACAGGTTTGACCAAGAAACAGATAAAAGATTGGTTTACCAATGCACGGCAAAGATATCTAAAACGGTCGAAATCACAAGATCGAAGCACGGAACAATAGTTTTGGACTGTCGGATGGTTTGGTAACTTTGAATTTAGACCCGGATAGTAATTATTACCAATAAATACAAAATAAAAATAGAGATTGATGTCCTTGCGATCCTAAATATAATAAATATTCTTTTTTAGAAGAGACAACTTGGTAGTCCAACGGTAGTTCTAGTCCTAAGTAAGACTTGGTTGGGGGAGGTCAAAGAAATTACGTAGAGGCCGAACTTTTAGCAAAGGTAAAGTTTGTGCATGAAAAAATACACTATATATAGAGTACCTTTGCGGCCTTTCTGGCCGACCAGAACTTGCGTTTGTTTACTGCGGATTATAATTGATATAGTTGGCACTTCCGGTGTAGTTCCAGGGCATTAGTTCTGAAACGTTGTCAAGTTCAGTTATCATGAGTGACTAAATATTCAAAATCTAATATGTCAGTCATATGTAATAGATTTCTTATGCATTGCTTCCTCTATGCCATCACATTTGCGGATAACCATCTCTCTGAACGCTCTTAATGTGAAGAATTTTTTTGTTATACAAAATTAACCAACAGTACCGTGGTACTCGGAATTTGATTTATGACTTGAATAATTTTGGTACCAATACCTTCGGCACTTCAACACGATATAGAGTCGCACAAACAACGTGCATTGGTGCAACTGATACCGTTGATTTTATTATTACTTGATATTGCAATAGTGTTGGTTACCTTTTTATGTGAGTTCCCGAACGAAATTCATAAGAACAAAAAATACATTTCGAGCCTGATGTCCTTTATGCTTCGAAATCAATAGCGACCACATTATCCCTTATGAGAATTGTAGCCTGAGGTGCGAGTTTGAATTAGATCCACCCTTTTTGAAGGAGGAGTTGAGAATAACAGTTTGAGATCATCCAATAATCTACTTTATGAAAGAAAGTGAAAAAGAGGAACGAGAGCGGCACAAATAAGTTGTTTTTGTTTCATAGAGCCTCACCTCTTATTATAAATATCAATTGTTGAAGATGACAGAAACAAACCGTGGCTTGACAACAAGAGCCACAATCGAGAGAATACGTATTGTTTTTAACCTGTATTAGAATTAAGCTTCTCGTTTTTTTGTTATCTATGGTAGGTGTTCGCTTTGATTGTGTTTTTGTAATGGTCTTGTGGTCGTTTCACATACACAAACATACTAAAATGCCAACCACGACTGTGGAAGAGAGCAAAAAAGAAATGCGTATGATACCGATGATGAACCAAAGCACCGTGTGAAGAGTACACCCCACAATAAAATCGGCTATTAGGGCCCCGTGATTTTGAAAGTAGTACTTTTTTCATCTATGTTGCATTGATTTCAAGCCCAAAACATAGCAAAAAAGTAGTGCATTTTGCTATGAAAAATAGCAATATTCAACCTTTTTTGAACGTGCAATTCCATTTTCACATACATTTTTCCAGACCTTTGTGTTTGATTCTAACAAAGTAAGAAAAGTAGGTATGTTTTTCGTAAAAAACAGCTATTAAAAACAGTATGCGGAAAGGAAAAAAAGAAGTAAAGACAAGGTGTTTTTGATGACAACACATAGTACAAAAATTAGATGTGTGTATAATAAAAAGTAGCAAATTAAATAGAATGATGTTTTATTAAAAGGCACAACTCTTGTTCAAGCTTGTTAGGCGTCGGTTCTAATTCCTTAAAGGATGGCATCCTGAATACTACTTGCTTCATACTCTACCTGCTTCAAGCCGATGATTGATTTTAATGTCTTGAAGTAGGTAGAGTATGTATTATACGTTGATTGTATCGTAGTTTGAGAATGGGTTGTATCACGTAGGTCAAGAATGCGGTTACTGCTCCGAATGATTGTCGGTTATGATATGTGTAACTTTCCATTGGTTTTGTTCGTTTTCGTCCTTGTCGGCGAGGAGGATTGATTGTTGTACTCTTGTGAAACCTAATTCGGATCTAAACCAGTTGCAGTTGGTTAGTGGAATTGTAAAACTATAAAAGAAAGAACGGTTAGGAGGAGAGGGTGATTGACAACAAGTGAAGCAAAGATGAGTTGTTAAAAAGATAAATGTAAAGTCGGGGCAACGACAACGAAAATGTCTCCTGTGATTTGAACATTGCGTGATGCGTAAGCGAAGTTGAAAGCACTTGCTCAGATACTGACTAAATTTGTTAAAAAAGGATACCAAAATGACATAGTTTTAAAGTTGGAGGGATTACATGGTCATGTCATTGTTTGGTCCAATCCAAGGGATGGCAATCACTTCATTACCCGAATTCACTGCAATACACAACTTAATGATTGCATTATATGAAATGTTTTCAAGCGTTTGTGGATCTTCTCTTTCTCTATTAATAAAAAAGCTGACCACTGCAGTGAGTTCTTTTGTAACAGTGTTGGTAAAGAACCGCTGAATCTCAACAAATTGTTTTCCTCTTGAAGTATTGGCAAGAATGGTGTGGCTATTGTATTTCTTCTTGAAATCGTGCACAGCAGTGGTGTAAAAAGTTCCTTTGATAAACGCTTTTTTGTATTCAATCTTTGTATCTGTGGCTGCTATTCTTCCAATTCTATATATCTGGTCTTTTATCTCCTCCATCTGAGTTCTCTTATACCAACAAGGACCTTTCAACTTTCCAAGGAAGCGCTGTGTTTCTAGATCGGGTACTTGCTTTTGGATATGTGACATTACGGTAACGAGTTAGTACACAAGCCGTGCTTTGAAGTACCTGGTTTGTTCCTGTAATGCATTTTACAAGGGTACCATTAAAATCCTCCCAAGGAAAGCAAGAGGAAKTCYAAATTGGTCCAAACTTCTCTACACAATCGGCAAGGTGTTCTAATAAATGAATATTGTTGTTTTATCTTCGCTTCCTCTAGTTGTTGTGGGGTAATGAACTCTCCGATTAAAATTTGTAAAGCTTCAACTAAACACTGAGCCATATTGCGTGCTCTTTTGGGAATTATTGGGAGTACAACAGAGGGAAAGAAATATACCATAAATATCCGTAGCTCAACAGCCTTGAAACTAGAAAAATGATCAAGGGACCTTGTGTACATATGAAAATGTAACGGTAGTTTGAGATTCTGCCATTTTCTATTGATTTCACCAAGCTATACTTTCTTCTTGATGTGGAAGCACTCAGACTTTAACTTTGGATTTCTAAAGAATGAATCAATGATCTGCCTTGTAACGCCTTCCCATAAATTATGCATGGGGCCAACTGTTATTTTGTTAAAAGTTATCCAACCTGGAAACTCACATAATTTTGGAACATTTTGAATACCTTCATATGGTTTGTTATATGTAGAAATGTACCTGTACGCTAGTCTGTAGTGCTCCTCTGTTCTTAAAACACCGTCATTGTTTTCAGTGGGTGGGTAACAGACGCAGTTAATTAAATACATTCCCTTCTTCTTACAAAATGGGCAAACAAAATATCCTCCAGCGTTGATATGTCCAATCATTTTGTCAATGTAACCATGATCTTCGCAATAATAATGTCTTGCAATTTTTGCTGCTCAGTAATTACAATCTCCTCTACATTTCTGTGTTTTGATGGTAAGTTTGTGTTAGGTGCTACATAATTAATCAAGTTCACGAGTTGTTTGAAACATTTGTYGTTGAGTTTGAACCTATTTACAAAACTTGTAATTGATGTTACAACACTGGCCAGGGGAATGTCAGGTGGTTTCCAGTTRCAGGGATAAAATTTGTCCTTGAAATAGATTGGTTTGCCCTCAAAGCCAACAAATATTCTTTTGTTAACAGTTTCAATTTGATGTTCTTGTTTTATTTTATTTTATACATTTGGCCTTTCTAGGCTTTTTGAGTGGCCGGCCGCGCTTGAAGCGACTTAAGCCAGTGAATAACTACCTCATCATCGCATATTGCCCTATTTGGAACAAAAACTGTTTGTAATAATGGGTGTTGTTCTTGTAATTGTTGAGGCTGATGTTGAATTTGTACATCTTGCGATAGGATGGGCCGGTCAATATTATAATCTATGATTTCTTAACCTGATTGTGTGTTTGTATGGAGTGAAACAGACCCTTGTAGTGTTTGTACACATTCCTGGTTGGATACTAGATTCGCAACCCTCTTCACCATAGTCTGTAATGATGACGCTTTACCTCTTCTCTTTTTCATGTTTAGTTGAGTAGAGTTTGAACTGTTTTTCTTGTTATATTAAATCGAAAAAAGTAGGACTTTATATACATATTTACAGTTGACAACTAATAAAATAAAATGTCAACTGTCTATTTAGCTTTCAATACATTATATGAACAGTAGTAAATAGAATACAGTTTGTACTATTTCAGCCTTCCTTACAATTTGAAGGTTACTATTTGAACTTTCACCTTCTAATACAGAAAGTATAAAAGCTAGAAATAAAGAACTACAAACTATCCAATAAAACAATACATAAATGAAGGCGGACATTGATCTAGACAAMGGCACCCTAGAACATATCAAAGACGCTCTACTAGAAGGAAATCCCAAAAAAATGGTAGCCACCATACAAGTCATGAAGTCAATCCTAAAACATGCAAAAGCGACACAATGCCAAAATGTATCCAGCATCAAATTAACAGAGAACAAGGATGAACTGGCTCAGCATATTTTTGATCACAAAGATGCTGTTAAAATGGCGATTGAAAATCTACAAAGGAAGGTGTTTGAGAATTCAATCACATTTTCAAGCACCCTTATGGATACAGGACCAGATGCAATGGATGCAGAAGCTAGTAAAATGATTTCCGCTCACTTATCCATGCACTAAAGCAACATCCCCCCTCAAAACCCAAATCAAGAGTTTGAAGACCTTCTCAATCCCTCAGACTATTTTAGTCAGTCCATTTTGCAACCTACATCAGGAGTTCAAGGCTTTTCCTTTACAAAACAGCTTGGATTTGATTATATTCAAAGTCAATTAGAAGAGGATACTTCTATTAACAGCCGGCCAATCTTGAATAAAATGAGTCTAGTTTTAGCCGCATAAACTACTCCTGCTCAAGCTGCACCAATTTTGAGTAAAATGCAAAGTCCACAACTACCTTCTACACCAGCAGTTGTCAATGATCCTCAAACAATTACCGCCCTTCAATTTACAATCACACAACTTGCCCAAAACCTCAAGGTTATACAAATGGAACTGGCCCAATACAAAAAAGATAATAATGTTTTGATTAGTAAAGTTGAGTACAACAACTTGAAAGCTACATTCACTGTACTTAAAAAGATACAAGACTTGACAAATACTACGTTCAAGACGATCTCAAGAACTTTTTCTGCTCAAGACGATATAAACAAAATCATTGAATTGATAACATCTTCTGCAATTGATC
Source organism: Acrasis kona (assembly GCA_026419775.2). Taxonomy (NCBI): domain Eukaryota; phylum Heterolobosea; class Eutetramitea; order Acrasida; family Acrasidae; genus Acrasis; species Acrasis kona. The sequence goes on from JAOPGA020000766.1 coordinate 56,638, forward strand.
CCAAAGTTAAAGTAACACACCGAGTCCCTAAAGGAACTCTTGACCAAATCTTAGCAAAGACTGCTCTAATTACTGTAGTGAAGTTACTTGTGAAAATTGTTGGACTTGATTGCAGCAAAGGATCTAGATCTGGAAAGAGCAATGGTGCTGTGTGGGATAAGATCAAAGTTGAATCAGTCTTCTTGTTATCTGCAGCCATCGCAAAATATGCTGGAAAAAAAGGTACAAACACAACAATTCTGGATCAGTTGAATGATAATAACTTTGCATTACTTATGAGCACCTTAGACTCTGTTGGGAATAATGTAAGAAACAAGGCAAATGAAGAAAGTAAAAGAAAGAGAAATTTACTGCTATTGTCCTAACCATTAACGCTGATGATTATGTGAACATAATGAACAGCAACAACATCATTGGAGAAGGCTCAGTGTGTAGTGCAAGGCAATGGCACAACAATCTAGTTCTAAAAGAATTTGTAGTTATAAGAATCAGTAAAATTTTAAAAACAGTGGACATCCCAATTCCTTTGAGTGAGCCTGGAGTAGAAAAAAGAACAAGTTGGAATCAATTTTTAGTCAATGACATAATAGCATGGCGTCGGGATGGACTTTAAAAAATCCAAAAATAAATATTGTTTTTTTATTTGTGCGAAAATGTGGGCTGTGTGTTCAAGCTTAACGAACTTGCGGAGAAAGTAGATTTTCACAGCGGAATGCTATTTTTAAATGTCCGCTGAAGAAGAAAACACTTTCCACACCTGTGCAAAGAATCATTGATTTATTGTTATGTTACAGTTATTGAATGTAAAATGATTTACACTTTGCTTCGGTTGGGTAATAGCAACAGTATTGACATCTTTCTGAACAATGATATCCTCATCAGGAGACAAATCCAACAATTTGTTCTTTTCACAATTTGAAATGTTCTCTTCAGAGACATTATCATTCATTTCATTGGTGACGCTGGAGAAAAACTCATTGATTTTGTTGCTGGTATTCTGGCGCACTAATGTGTTATTGTCCTTATACCTCTCCATCGCCTGCACTGATGACCATCTGCCCAATCTAGCAAGCTCAGTATCCGATAAAACATCGTAAGCAGATACAATAGTTGTTAACGATCTTCGCTCAGAGTGTCCACTATAACGATCCAGTCCAATTTTAGTACTACTATCAGCACGGTTTGCGCACTGTACACCAGTTCTAACCTCTTCTTGAACATCATCAGGAAGGATCTCAATGTAATTTTGGAGTAGATCGCGGATGTTACTAGCAATCTTATTCTTCCCAACACGCTGCTCCTTATGAACATATCCACCTTGTGAGTTGTGGATAATCTTCCTCCAAAACGGGCCTCTTCGCTCAGACTCTGGTATGCAATCAACATATTCCATCAAGATTGTGTATGGACACAACCTTTTGTGCGACTTGTTGGCTGTTAATGTCTGGCTAGCATTTCCAGTCTTTGTGGTTGACAAAAACAATTCGATGACCTTGTTGGTGGAATCGAAGGTCATTTTGTCGAAGCTCCATTGGTATAAATCATCGCTGCGGTTGATCAACATCAATTTCCCAACAAACATCGCGATTTGCTGTTTGTTGACCTTTGTGACACGTGGATGATTATAGATGATGTGCACAATCTGCTTCTCGGTTAAGACTGCGGCTTGTTGTGGTGGTGGTTGTTTCTTCTTCTCCTCTTTTAAATACTTCGCAATGATACCGTAGTTGGTGATGTTGCGTAGTTCCATTCCAAGTGTGTACATGTAGTAATAGGAGATGGCGGAGTGTTGTTGATAAAGATAGTCGGGCGTCTGCCCACTATCACATAGCGTCTTCAAATAATTGTACACAGTTTTAGCATTGTGGACTGTGTGAGCACCACCCTTTTCAACAAACGAAACATAATTAGAAGCGTTCTTTTTGTACTTCTCAATTGTATTTGGTATTTATAC